>BMAV01021096.1:0-113463 GCA_019973955.1 Trichonephila inaurata madagascariensis | reverse complement strand
CCTGATTATTTGTATCTTTTAATGTTTCTGATTTTGGTTGGTTTTTGTTATTTGAATTTTTATCATTATTGGACGTCGAGGAATCAGTTCCGCGTGCTGCCCTCTGTTGGGGATTTTTGCTACTAATTGTGAGCGAAGCTCAAGCCGGTTTTGCAGCGTTGGCTGGCTTTTCTTGCGTTTTTTTTTCTTTTGGGTTTGCCCTTTTTTCCTTTTTGGGGGGGAAAGGGGGCATTCCGTGGAGGAGGCCATATGGCCTTGAGCATTTTAATGAAGGTCGGGTTATTTACTTTTAGGGACGTTTTCTTTTCTTCGCCGCAAAAACGGCATCTAAAATTTTTGGGTGGCATGTGGAAGAATGGTTGAAACTCGTTGGTCGGGGCTTTTCCTAAGGGGGTTTTTTTATTTGCATGTAAGCGCCCCGGATTTTGAAAATTTCTTCACTTTCATCCCGGTGATCTCTATCTGAATATAGGGGTGGGCTTTTGGTTTTAAATTGGCGCAATTGGGGTTTTTTTCTATTTTGATACCTTGACCAATGAGGTCATTTTTGATATCTTCGGGGTCAGTAGATGCCAGAGCCCTTTTAAACCACTTTAAGTGGTCTTTTGCGGGGTCAGTGACGTAGTATTGGGCATCCGTTAAAATTCGGATTCTATGGTGGTCGAACTTTGGGGAATTTTGATGTAACCCCCAAACCCCAGGTGTTGGGGGGCGGGGGGTGGTCCTATAATTTTTTTAAAAAATTTAAAATTATCTCGGGGAACAACTTCATCTATAGGTTTAATTTTTTTAGTTCCTGGGTGAATCCTCGCGTCGTCGTTTGCAGTGTTGAAACTGAATGTAAGGAAGGCACTGTTTTGGGTTGCAGAAAGGGGAAAAACACTCTATTGGCTCCCCTAAGTTGGGTTTTTAAAAAATGGAAAAAAGGGCTGTACTGGTGGGTGCAGCAGAAAGTTTAAGACAAAAGTTTAAAGTTTAAAAGTAATCATCGGACTGGTATGTATACTTATTTCCCAGAGACCCCCTAGTAAGAAAAAGAACCCGACTCAATGGATCTGGTTTTGCCTGGGCTAAAAATAGCTTCGAAAGACGGGATTTGCTTGGGGGAGAGAGCTTCTTACCGACTTGGGTTGAACGGAACCAAAAGAAAAAGTGCAGTAGCAACTGAAATCAGAATGAAAACATTTTTTTTTCTTTTTTGGGGGGTTGGAATATTTTTAACTTATCACTTTTTAAAGATGCATTGATTGAGTTCTCGGATCCTAAAATTTTTTCTAAATATATTTAACCCGCACAAAATCCTATTAGTGGTCCTTAAGATTTAAATTATTTGTTTACTGGTCCGTGAAGTCAAAAAGTTTGGCGACCGCTGAACTTAAATGTCTTTTTGACATTTGGTATAGAGCTACTTGAAACTTTAAAACTGGGCCCGGTGCTTTGGGGCTGTCCCCATAAATTTTTTTTTGTTTTGCTTCGGCTATGGTACAGGGACCCCTCCAAAGGCTAATTAAGGGAAAAAGTTTTCTCCAAAGTTTCCCTCCTTTCTCGGCTTTTTAAAATTTTTGGCCTATTGCCCCCAAATTTGGGAAAACAATTAACCAACTTTGGGCCCGTATGCCATATCATTGGCGATGTTTAGGAACAACAAGTTTCCATTAAAAAAAAAATTTCATTCGATGACCTTATGTTGCCAATGAACAACAAATTTTTCATTTCTTTTGCTTCTTCCATTTCTTGGAATATCCCGAAAAGGTTAAAGTAAAAAGAATTATAAAAATAATGCATTTTCAATTAAAAGAACAGGAAAATTTTTTTAGAAAAATGCTTTTTTAAGAGACTAAACTTGTAAAAGGTAGAATTAACTTTCTTACATTTTTAAAACGGAACATTTCAAAAGCATTGCTTGCAAGAACTTTTTCAATTTAAGATACGTTTCTCATAGAAACAAAATAAATTGAAAAATAATATTAAAAACAAATTAATACATTTGATTTCTTTAAGATTAAAGTTTCATAAAAAAAATTCCACATCAGAAAGTGTTACATATTATTTTCATTCGAAAACATGAAATAATTGAAAGATTTTTCTTTGTTTGTTGTAATTAAGATTTACTCAGTAGCTTTGAAAAGTGTTCGATTAAGTTGAAAATTTCTTTTTATAAATCTCACTTTTGAACCCTAAAAAGTACAGGGGGGTAGATAAAATGGGATACCCAAAACTCAGACGGCGGGGGGTTAGGGGTTTTAAAGGGCCGTTTATTGAAAAATTGGCTTTAAACCCTTTAAATTCCAAAGCCCCTAAAGTTTTAATGTGGTGTGGATGTTTGGTGAGTAGGTGCTATCCTTATTGCTTGACCGAGGTTTAGATTTATGAAATCCGTGACCGTAGCCTTCGTGTTGTTTAGCGATGCTATTAAAAAATCAAATAAAATTAATCACAAAATAGTCGGAGTACATTTTCTTTTTTGTGTGAGTGCATTAAAAGGGCGCTAGTTTGAAAAGTAAAATGTTTAGTAATATTGTTCTACATATTATTCTTAAAGTTTTTACTTCTGTTACATATTTCGTCGAACAATTTTGAAACCATGATAAGTTATTTTTTTATTACGTGGTTTTAATGCTGTGGTTAAAAATGTAAGAAATTGAGATTACAGATAAAGTGTACATCCTAAGCCATGCAACTACACACTTATATGTGGTGTGTATATATATAAACAACCTAAATAATGATTACGAGTTTATGACTGAACTATCACACTCTTAAAGAGTGTAGTTATGAGATTACAGAAACTACTAATTTAATACTGGTTAAATGTACTTGCTTCTGGAAAATGTTTTAGTAAAATGGTATAGTTGTCATTTTCTTTTATTATTTGTTTTGTTCGAAAATGTTAATTTACGCATGGCACAACTCTTAAGTTATGGTTAATTTTTTACTATTTAAAACAAAAGTAACAGGAAAAGATTTCACAAAATTAAGAATACATTTTTAAAAATTCTGAAATTATTTTAACACAAAAATAGTTATTTTAAAATGCCATATTAGTATTTTTCTCATATTTAATGGATGTGTGTGATAGCCGATATCACTCCACATCCTTCATCAATCTGTTTCATACTTAAACAATGGATGCAATAAAATCTTGTGTTTTTTTTTTTTTTTTTTTTTAGCAATTTACGTAGATTAAAAAATTACGAATGGATGAATTAAAAGTAATATATTTACTAATTTTTACTAATACACAATTTATAAATTTTACTTTCTTAATACTTCTGAAATGCTGTACATCAAACTCAAGAAAACATATTTTTGAACTTAAGAATTGACTTAAAAACAGACATGTGTGAATATTAAAAAATTCACAATACTCATAAATTCAAAAAAATTTATTCAGAATTCAGAAAATATATAATTATTGTGACATGATATGGTGCCAAATATTGGGATCTTTCTTGTTAGTGAATGAATACAGACTAAGAATCATACACAGTAACCCTCTCACTATCCCCCCACCCCCTTGTAACTAAAAGAACTTGACAATACCTCATGTGGCGCACAGTGTTCCTATTGGGAAAAAGAAAATTTTTCCTCACTATTCTAGAGGTGCCAAATGGAAGAGGATTTTGACTTCGAATCCGCGAAATGCTAAAGGTTTTAATACTTGTCGGTATTATAAATGTGTTTTTAACATAAGAAACCGACTGTTTACATACTAATTATCAACAATATTTTTATTAATAATTTTGACTTTTTATTTTTTTGGCTTTTATTGTTAATATTCAAATTAATGCAAAAATTTGTAACTAAGATAGTTTAAAAACATTACAATAATGTTTTGTACGTATTTAAACATTATCAAACTCTTTTCTAACGAATTTGTGAACAAAAATGCATTTAAAAATGAAAACAATCATGTGTGTGATAGGGATTTTAGAATCTGGGAACATTTCTTCAAAATCTGTGAAGATAAAAACTATATATAATATTTTTGCATGCTTTTCATTATGATACCGAAATATCTTCAGGTGATTAAGGATATCTTTCATCCTGAAACGTTAATTTTTTCGTGACTGTGGAATACCAAAGCAATCGAAGAGTATGTTTATCAGTACAATTCTATTTTAGTGCACCACTTGCAATGCTTTTGAAAAAGCCCAAAGATGGCCCAAAATTCTGTTTTCAAATTTGAAACACGACGCGGATTTTCTCACTTACGACAACCGCAGGTTAGCTTTTAAAAGAATGAAATGGAATTTTTGTCTATCCTTGTACCACACTGTGAAAATTACTGCAAGCATTATAGATTTTCTTTGTCATAATGATAGCTCCAATTAAATGTAAAGCAAGTAATATAAAAAAAAAGTCAATTCCTACTTAGGTCAACAAAAAAATTGTTTATTTTAGCTTATTTCTGTTGAACATTTACAATTATTATAAATATGTATATACAAATGACAGAACCACAATATTATGTGGCAAAATAGAAGGCAATTTCCCTTGCAATTTTCCATTTTCCTTTCTATATAGGGTGTTAAACTATTTTTTTGCTACTATTTACTGATAAATTAAATTTAATTCTTCTAATAAAATAGTATTGTAAAAAAGAAATCACATTCTCAGGAACTAGGGCATCCGATGTGGGATTCGAGCCCACGACCTTTGGGTTAGAAGTCCAACGCACTATCTATTGCCCTACAGGAAACAACGAACGATTTTCTTTACTATATATGCTGTTGGACTTTTATTGTTGTTTGTTTCTATTTATTCATTAATTAAATAGAGTTAATGAATTAATATATTAAAAACTGTATTAACATCAAGTGTCATTCACTGCAAGTTTAAAAAAATGTATTTGAACTTGAATGAATGAATAAAAGTATTTTATCAATGATTGAAAATTTGAACAAGATATATATACACTCATGGACAAAAAAATTAGCGCACCAAGAAGTAGTCAAAATGAAACGAAATTTTACTTACGTATTGACTACTTTTAATAAGTAAATGAATAGAAAATCAATGAAAAAGGATAATTTACTTCAGAGAAAAGGTAAAAAGAACGGAGGATTTAATACCCTGTTGAACCCCCTCTCGCGCGAATGCACGAAGCGATACGATCGAGCATTGAGTTTTACAAGTTCTGTATGTTGTTTTGAGACATTTCATTCTATAGTTTCTGTAACCTTTCCTCTAGTTCGTTCAAACTCGTGAGATGCCCAACTCACCATCGCAGATATGCTCAATTGGAGACAAATCTGGAGGATCGGGCAGGCCAAGGAAGGGTAGTAACAGTGCGGAGACAGTCTTGTGACACCCTTGCTGTGTGACGTCGAGCATTGCCTTGTTGAAAAATGGCTCCTGGGAGCCATTGCATGAGTGGCAACCCATGTGGTTGCAGGATGTCATGGAAATACCACTGGGCTGTCATGGTGCCACTGATCAATATAGGGGTGGCCGTGTATAGTAGGCAATGGTACCCCATACCATCACACCAGCTGTGGGAGTGGTGTATCGCTGTAAAGCAAAGGCAGGATTGAGGCGTTAACCACGGATCTCCACACATGGATACGATTGCCATTACTGCTGAGATTGAAACTGGATTCGTCGCTAATGACGCCCTGGTTCCAGTCCGCTGCAGTCCAGTTTCAACGAGCGTGTTACCACTCCAAACGGAGGTGTCGATGGGTGGGCGTCATATATTAGGCGCCGTGATCCCAAATGTCCTTCAGTCGGACGCCTTCATATGATTCAAGAAGACACAGAGGTCCCTGGTGATGTTGCTACCTGTGCCTGGATGGCGGCCGATGAAGCAGTTTGCTGTACGAGTGCATTTCCTACGATGCAGCGGTCTTCTCGACGACTGGTCTGTCAAGGTTTTTCTGAGACTGGTCTTCGTGTAAATGTCATCTCTCGGATCCACTGTTCCCAACACCTCCTCACAACACAATCAGAGCGGCCTAATTGACGAGCTACTCGCCTTGCTGAACACCCAGCTTACATCATTCCGAAGATTCTCCCCCTATCAAAAAAAACTACGACAACTGCTCATATTGTCTTCGAAACGGCATGTCTAACTCAGCTCTTCCTTTGTAAACGATTCAGCACACTCAAACAAGCTTTGGTTACCTGTTTTACACTCCACAGATAACGACGTTAAACGCCCTCTACGTAATGATGAATCAAGCTGCATTTCCAATCATTTGCATATCTCTCCAACATGAACCTTCATGCCAAGTTTCGTTACGATCCCGCAATTATTTCTTGGTGCGCTAATTTTTTTGTCCATTATTGTATAAATATATATAGGGAGAGTGTGAACTGATAGTAGAGAGGAATTGAATAGGGAAAATGGTCTTTATGCGCGCGTAGAACAGTGTGCAGAATTTCTGTTTTTTAGTTTAATGTAAAAGAAACAAACTTGAATGTCTCGATATTATACGAGTATAACACAACCTTACCAAGAAAAATTATGACATCTTTTTTAACGAATATATCATCTCTCTCAGTGCCAAACAAATTTTGTGCAGAAAAATAGAAACCAGCCTCAGTAGAGAGAGAATCTCTACTGAAACATCATTGTCTATGATCTTCTTGCCAAGATGTGTCAGAAACTGCAATGACATATTGCAGCCATGGTACATAATCTGGAATGACTTCTACAGTTATAGACTTTATTTTCAATCTGTCGTTCGTAATTTTGGGATCTATTACTTTTCAGAGTCGATCCAAGCAGGTGGCCAAAGCAAAAGGGAGAGGGGCAATAAGCAAATTTTAGCGAAGCAAAATTTTTTGCTAATTTCTCAAAATATAGATTACAGTAAGTCGAATAAATATGCTGGATTTTTAATAGTTGTTGTAAGATCAAAAAATAAGAACCTGTTTCTCTATAGCATAGTTTCCCAAACTTTTCTGTCTCATTGGCCCATGTCATGTTTTCAGGTTTGGAGTCGACCCCCTGCTTATTTAATATTGAATTTTTTGCAAATTCGTCAACTTTAAAGCATAGAAAACTCATGTTAATTTTAAACGTTTATTAATCAAATTAAAATCACAATCAAGCAATTAAATTAAAATCACAATTAAGTAATTAAATAAAAATCACAATTAAGTAATTAAATAAAAATCAGAATTAAGTAATTAAATAAAAATTACAATTAATTAATTAAATAAAAATTACAATTAAGTTAACATTAAAATTAATTAATTAAATAAAAATTACTGTTAATTAATTAAAAATTACAATTAAGTTAAAAACGCAATTAATTAATTAAATAAAACTTACAATTAAGTTAAAATCGCAATTAATTAATTAAATAAAAATTACACAATTAAGTTAAAATCACAGTTAATTAAATAAAAATCACAATTAAGTAATCAAATAAAAATTACAATTAATTAAAAATTACAATTAAGTTAAAATCACAATTAATTAATTAAATAAAAATTACAATTCAGTTAAAATTGCAATTAATTAATTAAATAAAAATTACAATTCATTAATTTAATTTAAATCAAATAATTTGTTACATAAAATAACTCAGCAAAAAACATATGCTTTTACTGGGATGGAGAAACCTGATGCTGCAATAACAATTTTTGAACATTTGGCATCAATTTAGTCATGTTTAATTTTAAATCTCCTCGGTTTGTAATGTCGAGTCAATTTTTTTTGTTAGGAGATTGGCAACCACGTTGAAACCTCTTTCCACTAGATACGAGGATGGAAAAGCAATTAAAAATTTTCTCGCGATATTACATAATATGGGATAAGTAAGAGAGAGGTATATCTTTTTGAAGCCAGAATTTCTGATATCCATTTTTAACCTATACTTCTTCGCTAAGTTCTTCGTGTGTACTTATTCCAATCAGTTCCTTTTGTAATACGACATCCGTCTCTTCAATGTCACCATGGCCGCGGTAGCCGAGTGGTATAGGTATCGGACCGTGGCTTGCCTTGTCACGAGTTCGAGTCCAGTATCACTAAAGACCCGCCGTGTAGGGCAGCGATGCACGTTAAATCTGTCGAGAGCTGAAACGTCCTCCCGTTGGTGTGGTGTGGTAATTAGGAGAGGGGGGTGCCAGCTCAAGTGTCGTCCACGTCACTTGACCATGGTTCAAAATTACGTGGTCCGTCACTAAAAGCCCTTGTGCAGCTGAACAAGGTGACGTTAATATTCAATCAATCAATCAATTCAATGTCACCATATGGATTAATTTATCTTTGTGGTATTAATATAATCAAAATATATAGCGAATTTTTCAAAATCTGAACCCCCGACCAGATACAGGAATTAAAATTTTGAATTCATATTTGTCAGACTTGGTGGGGGAAATCCTCACCAAGATCTGTTTACTTTTTAATTTTAGAACTGATTTGTTCACTGATTTTGAGATTTAACTTTTTTTTTTTTACTCTTAATTCTTTTATAAACTTTTTTAACCATTTGACACTTTTAATCTTTTAACAATTGTTTGGCGCAGTATAGCCAGAATTGACTCTTGCGCCAAAAATCCCCAAACTCAATCAATCAATCAACTCAGTACCACCCTTTTAGCCTCTCCCGCGAGGGATACTATTTGGGCTGCGGAAAGGACCCTTGCGGGGAAGAGTATGTGGCGGAGGAGTTGCGTGCGTCACCGGTGACCTAGAAAGTCAGCTCCAGTTGAATATAGTACTGAAGAAGAGGACATGATTGTATACGACGTGGAGGAAAATGAATTCGAATCGAACCCTGATTATGTGAGAAAAGATGGAAAAACATATTTCAGGGGATCATTACTTTTAACACAAACCAGAAACAGAAGATAACTTTTTTACAATATTTATCGGACTTCGTGGGGACTTCCCCCACTTACCTCTGTATTTTTAATTTTATTGAAAATGATTTTTATGTATAATATGTGAGATTTTACCTTTTTTTAAATTGAAATTTAATCAAACTTTTTGATGATTTTATACTTTTAATGTTTTTACGAATGTTTGGCGCAGTATAGCTAAAAATGGCTCTTGCGCCACTAAACCCTACATTCACCATCACCATCATCAAAATCTGAACAGTAGGCATTCAAATGCTGAATGTAGGTTAAAATGTCATCTTCTTGCCAGTTTGTTTGAGACAAATTGAGAAACTAGAAAGATTGAAGTCGTCCAATATTTTGCTCCATTAGCTTAATTCTGGCAAGAAACGCTTAAATGATGGACTTTGTTTTAATCAAATTTAAGATATCACCTTATAACTGCAAGCTAACATCATTAAATTTACTAAGCAAATCTATTAAGTAGACAATGTCTGTTTTTTCCGCTTGATTGAATTTCCTCTTAAAATTGTATCTTTAGAATCCAAAAACTCTAAAGCAGTCTCAAAAAGTGCAAAAAATCTTATAAAACACAAGCCTTTCGACATCCAATGGACTTCCGTGTAAAGGAGAGTAATTGATGAAAATACTCGTCATTTTCTTCACATTACTGAAACTGAAAATATCAGTTGCACAGATTTTTTTGAATGCCTATGTGTGGTGTCAGCTTTAGCCCGCATTTTTATTTCTCATGTAAATCCAAAGAAAAAGCACCACCACAAGGTGCAACCGCTTTATTATCTGTTTTGTCTATAAATTGAAGAGTCGGACGGATTGTGTTGTGTACTTATTTTTCTCTTTGTTTCTTTTCTCTTTCGAAATTACTTTGATTTATCAGGTCATCAATATATTTGATTTATTTAAAGAAAAACACAAAGTTACCTTTTAAATCTTAAAATATTACTGTTAAAAAATACAAAATAATTAAAAATTAAAAACTTAATAACTTGTGGCTATTTCAAGCGAGTCATTTGTAAAATATGGAACTGTGTACTTATTTCAGCTGGCCAATAATGGAGTCTTTTGATGGTTGAAATACCGATTATTTAAAAGTAACCCTCAGGAGTAAGATGAAACATCTACTGTGTTGGCCTCTTCTTCCAAAAACTCCCCCGTTGTCATATAACACCGGACATCCTGTGGGTGTTAGAAATGTCTGTTGTGACCCCACCCTAAAAAGTGGGAGAAAGTTGCAAAAAAAAAAAAAGTGTAAACATGTAAACCAGAAATATTTGAACGCCCATGTAAATAAATAAAAAAAAATCTAGATGATGCTGTTGTAGGTCCCTATTTACCTTTCATGGACCCCCAATTTATTTTTTCGCTGGCGTAGACCCCTTGAAAGTCATCATCGACGCCTGGGGGTTCATATAGACCACTTTGGAAATCACTGCTCTATAGCATAGCATAAATTAGAAAAATAGAATGCTGATGCTGACAGAGCCGGCTCTAGTAATTTTGCCGTCCCGGACAAAAGTTTTTCAAATGCCGCCCCTCTCTCCAAAGCAAAAAATTATAACTTAAAAAGAAATATTTTTCAAATAATACACACTCATAAGACGAATAGCGATCACAAAGGCAGCATAACACTATATACGAATATATATATATATAATTTTAAGTCTTAAAAAATACAAAATAATTCCAAATTAAGGATATAATTATCCGTCATTATTTCAAACGATTAAAAAAAAATGTAAGAGAAGGAATTGCCCATTCCAGCAAGCTAATTTCTTCGAAAAAGAGTCTACTGATGGTGGGAATCACAAGTGTTTAGGTATCCGACTACGTTCGAAACCTTGATTTTAAAAACGCCATAAATGGATAATTTTGATGATATTTAGTATCACTTAGATCAGGACACATGTATAAAATTGTTTTAAGGATATTTTGGGGGAAAAAAAGTTATTTAAATACTATATTTCAGCTAAAAATTAACTTAGAATAAACTTTTTCAAAATGTTTTCATTTCGTGAAAAATGCATTTATTATAATAATATTTTGTGCCTGTATATCGCTCAGACCTCTGTACAGAGGCTCAACTATGATTTTTGAAAAATTCACATTATTTTTAGAGTTACAATAATTTAAAATAATTATCGGCGTTTTTTTCTTAAAATTTCTCCCCTCTGTTGTTGTAAAACACGGATAAACCCACATTTCTAAGTTATATATTTCAAATATTCTAGTTCAACCTTTGTACAGAGGTCTGAGCTATATACAGTCAAAATATTATTATAATAGAAGAATTTTTCACAAAAGGAGAACATTTTGAAAAATGTTTATTCTAAGTTAATTTTTAGCCGAAATATTGTACTTAAATAATTTTTTATTGTAATACTATTCTTAAAACAATTTTATATACGTTTTCTAATCTAAGTGACACTAAATATCTTAAATAGTATCCATTTATACGCTTTTGCAAAATCACGCTTCCAAACGTAGTCGGATACCTTAACTTATGCACCCAAAACTAAAACAAAACATCTTCTGTGGCTCTCCACCAAAAACTTATTACCCCTGTGCCCTTTTGGATAGCTGAAATCAAACATCGTGTGAGTGAAAGGAATGTCCATTGTGACCCAACTCCAAGATGGGAAGAAAAATATTATTGGAAGACGTGTAAAAATATATTAAATTTCATTTTATTTAGGATATATTCCTTCCCGAACCCTTCAAGTTTCAACATAAAATAAAAACTTAGATTAAACATACAGAGTACAAAATAAGGAAATAAAATGCATTCTCAAAAAAAAAATTCACACCCAATAACATTTCAAAAAGTATATCAAATTTTCTGCAACAACAACAAAACCCCCAATTTTTTTTAAAATTCGATCCAAATGCTACCCTTAAAATTTGCCGCTTCTGGTGCTGAGTGTGTTAATCCACTGCGCATTCATATCTAATCCAGTGATTCTCAAACTGTGAGGCCCGCCCCCTAGGAGGACATGGTACGTGGACGTGGGGGACGCAAGTATATCGAAAAGTCGAAAATAAAAGAGATTTTTTACAAAAATATTAGTTTACTGAAAGGAAAAAAACCAAAATACATTCTTACATAATAAAAATAAAAACACACGGTGCATGTTTATTGCAATCTGTTCCAATTTAAAAATTAGAAAAGGAAAAAGTAACATACTAGTTGTCTTATTCATTAAAAGTAATTTACTTACAATATCAATTAATGAAAAGAAACATATACAACATTTAATAGTTATTGTAATCCTTTATGAGGTTCTTAATGCAGGTCGTACTGTAGGTTTAGCGTCAAGGTACATGATTAATGCATTCAATACAATGTCAATGTATAGGAAGGGGCGGGATAATATATATGATTGAAATTTGGGTCGCAAACATTGAAAGTTTGAGAAGCACTGGTCCAATCTTTACACATATCCTTTATTTGAAAGGAAAATTCGCGGATAAGCCGGTAATACCACAAAAAAGAAGTTTTTCTTGCTTATCAATGCTTAACAAAGGTGTCTCAAAAAAGATTTCTGCAAAAGTAGCTTTACGAAAATTTCCAATATGGTCAACATTACCCAGGAGGTTACTATTTCCTATGGTTAATATTACCAAGATGAAGATCGTTGCTGCAAGAAAATATTTCTGGCAAAGCCCGTGGGAAATAGACTTCGGAGCAGAACCCCGCTAAGATGGTTTGACTGTGTTGAGAAAGACCTAAAAATTTTAAAGGTCAAAAATTGGAAAAAAGTTGCTAAAAATAGGATGCCACTCTTTGGGTTGTCGATCCATTAAAGAAGAAGAATATTACCAAGACATAGGAGTGTTTAAATTCAGTATGCATTTGGGGAAATTAAACATTTTCAATTTAATAATAGCCTTACAATTCAGAAAAACAAAATAGAGGAAAATAATTTTTGTGTTTTCGCATTCTTATTAATGTTTTACTTTTTACTCTTATGCATGTAGATGAGTTTATAACGCCATTGTTAAGTATTGGTCAAAATATGAAAAACATTCTCTAGATGGCCGGTACCCTAAAATCGGTCCTGTTACTAGTATCAAGCTAATTTCATGTCGATCATTGCAAATATCAATAGGAATCGATATATGGCAGGGTTGGCGAACCATTGGCACGCATGCCATTGATGGCACGTGGCCCAATATTTTGGTCACGCCACCGATCAAACTGATCAACCACGATTTATTTTTATATCAAGGAATTTTCAGTGAGATTTTCCCAGTTCAAAGAATTATCAGAAACGCTCAAGTTTATTAGGTACCCTAATGTGACATCAGTTGATAAACTGAACTTGCCCCCAATTCGACGTTGGAGACTGTAGAATTTGAAATGCAACTTATTATTTCTAGTCTAGTTCAATATGGATTCAAAAATCTATTGAAACAAGGAAAAAGTTAGAATTGATTGAAACAGGAAGAGATTAACATGCAATATACATAAAAATGACAGTAACGAAATTTTGGAAACATTAAATTCGATTCCAGATACGTTTAACTATTTGAAGAGGCAGTCTCATGCTATTTGAACCATATTTTCATCAACCTATGCCTATGAGTCATTATTTTCAGAGATGAATAACATTAAAGACTCACTTAGAAACCATTTGGCGGATGACTCCAATGCATCATGCATTCTGCTAAAAGTAACACATTTTACCCAATCTCAATATAATTTATTTGTTACCTATTGCAACGTTTGAAAGAATAACGGTAGTGTTATCTTGGTTAATTTAAATATTGAATTTATTTACGTCACAACTATTGAATATTATTTACAGATTTATACATTGAAGTTATTAAACTTATTTAAAGATTGTTAGAGTCCAATATTTTGTGAGGAGGAATCCTTTTGGCCACTGCTCCCGAGTAAGTTCAAAGCATCTCTCTCTCATTCTCCGGTCAGAGAGGTTCGATTCCTCGGGGGTCACAAAAGGGGTTGCGAGGTCAGCCACGCCTCAACCTTTTATCTGAAGCTGTGAGATGCATGTGTGTATGTTGGTCCGATTCTTCGGGGGTCAAAAGAGGTGGCGAGATTGCCCCCCTTAGCCCTTTCATCGACAGCTGCAAGATGCACGTGTGAAGGTCGTGTCCACAAAAGATGCCGATCCCCTTTGGGAGATACGACGTTACACTATAATCTGCAACAGCAAAAAAAATAGTTGTAATATTGAAAGGCACTGGGATAATGCTTATCCCTCCGACCTTTATCTGGAAATAAAGTTCTCTTGCTGTTGCGAGCTTGGATGAGCTGGTAGGCGTGGTTTCGATGTCGTGGACCAATGGGGTGGCAGGAGCGTTGGAGAGGGCACTAGGCTTTTGATTGGCTGTTGGGAGTGAACTTGGAGAGAATTTACTTAGAAAAAATTGAGATAGGTAGAGTCGATGGAAATGAATAAATGAAATAGAAGTTTAGGAGGTTGATTTAAAAAATATTAGGATAGCAATTATATAGGTAAATTAACATTTATCTAGCAAAGCATCTACAAGTATGTAGGCCTGAGCATTATTATTTTTGGCATTTTTAAGTTTAGGTAGAAGTTGCATTATTTCAGGAGTTCTTTTCAATATTTGCGAAATTAAATTGACAAGCTCAATAACTTGAGCTAAGTCGCTGGTATTATCATCTTCCTTAAGGATTCCTTGGGATTCTTTGTTATTATTGTTAGAATTTCCTGGTTTTTCTTTGGGATTTTCTATTGGGGTGGGGGTAGGGGAGGTGACTCCGCTAACGATGTTAGCGAAGGAGACTCCTTCCTTACAAACATTGCTTGTAAATTTCTTTGCAATTGGCAGGGGCGAGCCCTTCTTGGGTTGGGGGCATTTGGTATAACAGGCTGTATGGCCGTATTCTTGACAATTAATGCAGTATGGGTTTTCCTGTTTCTCCTTGATAGTGTATTGTTTGGTGATGTGGTCTTTACCGCATTTAAGATATCTTGGTTTTAAGTGGCAGTTTTCTGCCGTGTGAAAAAAATTGTTGCAATTAAAGCATTGCGTGACTCCTCTGACGAGGAATCCTTCTACTCTAATTTGCATGTATCCTAAGGATTTTAGGTCAAATATTTTTAGGTTATTGGCATTGCGTGGGAGTATAACTTCAAAAAATGGGAGTTTAGCCTTGGTTTTTTTGGAAATTAATTACGTAACGTTTTCTGCCATAAATCCTTGTTCCTCGAGTTCGGTAATTATGTCCTGAATTTTAGTGAAGCCTGGGAGTCCTTTAATTACAATTTTGATAGGTTTAATTACATAAAATTCGAAATCTGAGTCTGCCTCTAAAGTATGGGCGAGTTCCTGATATTCTTTATCGTCGTTCGCTAAGAGTTTGATAAATTTTCCTGAGGTTTTATTATTTAATTTAGGGAATTTATTGTAAATAATTTTAAGTTGATCTCTGATGTTCTCTTTAATCATAAAGTGAATTGGGGGTGGGGGTGTTGGTTTAGGTGTTTCAATGGTTTTTTCTACTTCTGCTACAACTTGCGCTTGTTCATTTTCAGATTCGAGATCTGAAAAACTATTTGTTATTATTACTGGCTCACTTACCAAAGGAGAGACAGGTCTGGCGGTTTTTTTGGGAAAAACAAAGTCTTCCGAGGAATCCTTTTTAACTTTGCGTTTTTTTATTTTTTCTTTTGGTTTTATTTTTATCACTCTTGAGGGTGGTAATGATCTCAGCAGAATTAATGCTATCTTGGTTAGCTTTTTGATTACTGGGTTCATTATTTAAGAGAGAAAGAAGTTGAGATGCAGCTGCATCGCAAGAGCAATTAAAAGTGGTACATGGGGGGAGGGAACTGCAACAGCAAAAATTACTCTAATGTTACTTTATATAATTTTCACCTGTATGGTGCTCAAGGCTAAAAGCCAACGACAGGCGTACTTCTAGCCCATTGCCACGATGAATTTCGTGGGCCTCGATCTGACTTGGCATGAGCAACAACAACATATAATTTGAATTGCACGTTTAACTGAAACACATTTACTATACTATAAAATGCAAAATGTTTTTTTTTTCTGTGGTAAACAGAGTTTTATGTTGTTAGTATTTAGTTTTATTATTTTACCAATAATCACAAGTCAAAATTATTTGGTCAATTTAACCCCACATTTGCATTTCAAAACAAAAAAGGGCAGGAGCCCCAAAAGGTTCGCCACCCCTGATATTATGGGCAGCAATACAGCAAACACAAACTTTTAACAATGCAAAATACAAATTTTAACGTTTCTCAAAGAAAAATATTCAGTTTTATCGACTTGAACAATCCGAATTTCAACATAAAAAAATAAAAAATTGACTGCCGTAAAATCCGGGCATGCGCACTTTGAAAACAGAAAATAAGCTTGAAATTTAAGAGTGCGCGTTACACACCGGAAATAAAAATGAGAGCTTTGAGAATGGACAAAATTAGACTCCACCATATGTCGAAATACTGTTAATTTTAAAGAAATAACATTCCTTATGGACTTAAAGGATTATTGTTCTAAAAGTATACTATTTTTTTTCTAAAGATTAGAATAATACCCGAAAATGACTTGAACTTAAACAAAGAACGTAGATTTTAGGTTTTTTAAGAAAAAGGGGGGGCTCGTTATGAGAAAATACCTAAAAATTTAAAAATTCGCTTGAAAAATTTTAGGTGTGCGTTATACGGCGAATATACCTAAAACTAAAAATTGCAGCTTGAAAATATAGTTACGCGTTATACGTCGGATTTTACGATACATATTTAAAAAAAAAAAGGTTTACTCTCTTTTAGACATGCAGTTTAAAAAATGGGTACATCTTTCTGAAAGATGCATTATTCATTCAGTCTGCTTTTGTATGCGTATGAATTCAGCTAAGTAAGGTGACTTTATAAGCTGAGTGATAAGGAATTCGTGTTTGACGAGCCATGAGCTCGATTCTGGGTGCCACTGAAAACCTTTCCTGTATACGTCAAATCTATCGTGGCTAAAATCACGTTGGTGTGATGTGGAAGTTTTAGGAGTGCCTTTTCGGCTCATATATCATACTCGTTGCACGAGGTCCGTCGCAAATAGCCCTGAGCGAAATGAAACAGATGTAAAAGACAAACACGATTTTTTGACCACTGCTAACGAAAGGCGTGTGTTTATAGGAATTTTGTTTCTAACTGTGGGGAGTAACGGGTCAACCCGTGCACCTCTCACTAATCCTCTTGGGGAAATTTACTTCTTTTAAATGTTGTTCTCTCTCTCTCTATTGAAAACTTTCTCCCGAAGAAAACGCAATTTATGTAAAAGAAGGCTTGTATTTAAACATTAACTTTTAGGTACGAGATAGAGAGGAATTAGATGATAGAAGTTAGTAATTAGCCTAAAGTCACGGAAAGACAGTCGAGAGTGACTCGATGATTAATTATATATTTAAATATTGTTAATTGACGATTTGGTCAATAAATTATACTTGAATAATATCGACCAGAGGTTGAATAGCTGAGAAAGGAATTTCGGTAATTCAGACCGCAAGTAATCAAACAGTTCTTAGCGTAAGTTAAATTGAATCATTATAAATTACTAAGTATTCTTTCTGACTTGTAGCGGCTCCTTTGCTTTATATTAGTGTTCATATCCTACCCTGGGTTGTTGAAACAGGCATAGGACATAAATTGATCCTTTAGAGAAAAGTCCTATACATAGGATATGTAAAAAGGGGTCTACAGTTATCAGTTCACTCTCGGTATTTCCCACCGAGTCTGGGTGAGCTCGCTGGTACTATATCCGCCATGCGGTTGCTCCTTCGCAGCAGTTTCCACGGTTCGAAATCCGCCTTAATTCGCTAACTCAAGTATAGCTGTACCGCAAGTGTATCGCTAAAAGAGGCCTCCACCTGTTTGATATGGTTGCTCTATGGTAACCATATCTTTGATTGTCAGCGTGAATCAGGGGTGTGGGATTGTCAAATTGAATAGACATTTTAAAATTATTAATATGACTTTATTAAGAGAATCTCTAAAATCTCTTAAATCTCTAATAATTTAGATAAATTTTAATAAGTGAGAATCTAATAAACCAAACACACAGCAATAGTTAAACCGAATCACGTAATTTAGACCACTTTATCTAAATAATTATACTATCCGCCTACTCTCAATTCTGATAATATTACAAGTCCTAATATCAAATAATCAGTCCTACTTTAATTCAAGCTAAGATTCAACACTGTACTGAGACTTTAAGGCGCGCGTGCAATGGTATGCACCTTGTAGTAATGGCTAGAAATCTTGGTAACTCTTTGAGAGGCTGTCAATTCACGTTCGTATCTCTTTCAAACATAACTTCCCCTAAATTGCCATTCTGCTTACTGAAACTTCTGTTCTTTTAAAAGCTATCTTATTTGCATTTCATAATCATATTTCACTTCTTGGATTTGGGTTGGAAAAGATTTGCCATTAATTTTGGCCGTCAAAGAACCCAGAGATTATGTTACAGAAAAGACGCGTGAGCCCGTCACACCGGTTCTCTCAAGTCAAGTCTGATTCTACTCAATCGCTCTGGCCTTATAAACCTCTCGTTTCTCACGATCACTCACCGCCTAATCCTCCGCCGGCCGCTTATGGCGGGAGTTTGTCTGGGCTCATATTGTAAGTTCTCAGACGCGCTTTCTTCACCGATTCGTGAGAAAATGAAAGCACTATGTAACGGTGTCTCTTTTAACTTTCGGAATGGCATGGGGAAAAAGGGTCAGAATTTCTGACCACCCATTTGCGAAACTTTTTCCCTGCAGTTAGGGAAACGAATGGAATTTTCCCACGTCTGTCGGCATCCCCTCTTAGCAATTAGGTGAAAGGAACCGGCTTCATCAGAACCTTATGAACATTACGACTGAAGTAAATTTTAGGGGACAGTTACCAACGCAAGTGGAAAAGGATAATAGAAACGTAGTTTAATCGAAATAACTCCGGATTGAATAAATACTACAGGCTTTGGTGTGGAGGCCGTCGAGTTATGAATTCTGATTGTACAACGAAGTTGTGATATCCAAATCCACATTTCATTTTCACTGCACTATATGTAAACTTATTGAAGTTCTCAATCAGTATAACTATTATTATCTGGCATTAAGGACTTTAATGTAATATTATAAACAAGAATTATTACTGCTATTTCCCTTTGATTCTTTGACGTTGTGTTATGGAATTTTGAAGTAGGAGTTAATTTAAGTTTTACACATGAGCTGGAATTATTTAAAAGAATAATTAATAAAAAATTTTTTTTGAGTTTTCATATCTACTGCATGAGTATTTTATTCATATCTGTGGTATCAACAATATTATATTCATTAAAATACACTAGAAAGGGAATTGTTCAGAAAAGAAGATAAGTCCGGCTTTCGATGTCTTATAAATATTTATATTTATAAAGGAGAAAAGCGACTCACTCAAGCACTCCTCACCATATCTCTGGATCTATTAAATCTACAGATTTGAAATTTGGCAGGCATGTTCCTTTCAAGGAGTAAAGATCAGTTAAGTAACACCAAGTAGCGTTATAATTAATTATTTGCATTTTTAAACTACTGGACCTACATTCTTGAAATTTGGTAAGCAGATTCCTTTTATAAAGTGGAGATCCGTTACAAAATGGTTGTTGGTAAAATCGACCCCTAAGACATATTATGTCGGATTAAGAGGTGTTATAGATAGTTATTTCCGTTTTAAAACTACTGGACGTACAGTCTTGAAATTTGGTAAGCAAATTCTTTTCATGGAGTAGAAATCCGCTACAAAATAAGTTTCGCAAAAATCAACCCTCAAGGGGTGTTGCGAGTTATTAAGAGGCGTAATAGGTAAATATTTTAGTTTTAAACTATTAGAATTACCTGTTTGAAAATTGGTAGGCATGTTCCTTTCATGGAATAGAATTCCTCTAACAAAGAGTTTTGCGAAAATCGACCTCTAATGGGGTTGCAAGGGATCAAGGGCAGTTATAGAAAAAAAAATTCTTGTTTTTGAATTTTTAGACCCTCATACTTGAAATTTGCCTAGCATGTTTCTTTTGCTGAGTAAAGATACACTAATAATGTATTTTTACGAAAATTGTCTAGAGGGGAAAGCGGGAGGTTATTGGGGAGTATTGGCAAAAAAAATTACCGTTTTCGAATTACAAGGATCATAATAATGAAATTTGGTTTGTATATATATATATATTAGCTGGTAAAGCGTTCTTCGCACGGGTGAATTTAAAAATTAAACAATACAGACTGAAGGATAAAGAAGTTTTTAATGAGTTAATTTTACGTGAATTGTGAATTAAACAAAAAAAAGCTTTTTGCATAATTCAGCTGAACAAAAAAACCCATGTTCGCTAAATTTTAAGTCTTTACATATAATAGTTGATTTGTTTATTATTATTATTATTTATGAAGCTATTATTATATATAACTTTATTGTGGGTCGATTTTTAAAAACACCTACCTGCTCAGCAAAAGTAACACATTGTTACAAATTTTATGTAATAAACGCTTAAAATAGTGTAAATAATTTGTATTTGGATGTTAATACGTTAATATTACTTTCTGATGCATTTTATTTTATGTTAAATAGCTGTTACCTGCGACTTCGTCCACGTGGAATTTTAACAAAAAAGTGTTTATGCACTTCGCAGAGTTTACGAAATGTCATTCTTCTATTTTGTGAATCTATGTTTCTTTTTTGTTTTATTCTTTTTTTCTTTTGCTTTTTGTTGAGCAAAGGTTGAAAGGGACGCATGACCTTTGACCCTGTCGATGGGGTGAGGACTAAAATCGCTAGGATCAAAATAGGTCTAAGTAGCAGTAGGGTGAAACGCAAACACAAACGAAGCCGCAAGGAAGGGAGTGAAAGGGACGCATGACCTTTGATTATGCAGTTAAGGATTATAAAACCATTAGGATCAAAGGACATGAACGGGAAATGTCGCGAGTGGCAGCAACCTAATCAAACAAAAAAGTTTGATATAACTGCTAGAAATCGTTGAGACAGAAGGCTCGCGAAATAAAATAATCCTTATTGAATAAAAACAATCCCTATTGAATAAAAATAATCCCTGTTTAAATCGGACATTGCTCACTATTTCATTGGTTTTAATTTTATTTTCACGGAACCCTAATTTTTTTTTTCTAAAATAAAAGTAGCCTAAGTTACTCCTTATAACGTTAGCTGTCTGCCAGTGAAAGTTCCGTCAAAATTGGTCCAGCCGTTTCAGAGATTAGCCGGAAAAAACAGACAGACAGACAAAAATTTTAAAAATTGATTTTTTCATATAAGTACTGTATATACTTTTAAAGGCATTGAGTAAAAAGCTGTTAATTTCAATTTACAAACAGACACTTCATTTTTATTTATATGTATAGAATATTTTTGTTGAATTGAAATCCTTAAGAACGGTTCTTTTTAAAAAATCGACTCTCAGCGGTGTTACGAGGCATACTAATTACAAAAATTCCTTTTACTCTATTAGATTTAGACTTGAAATTTAACAGGTTTATTTATTTTACGGTGTAAAGATTCATTGAAAATTATTTTTTGGAAATTCACTTGATTATTGGTTACGAAAACGCAAAAATCATTCTACTTTAATTTTAGAGTTTATTAGAAATTACTAATTGGGAAGTTCTGTCATTTTTATATCAAGAGGCGTGAGTTACAGGTATAAGTATATGTTTCAACGCAATCGAATTCTTAATGCTGGGAATTAGATACCCGATAATTTATATATATGTATAAACAGTGTACATTTTGTAGAACATCACGAAATACCCAACGAAGAGGGGAAACAGATAGTTATTTATATTCATTTATAAAAATAAATTGACTGTATACCTTTTACTTAAAGTATATTCTCAATCGCTCCAGAAATGGAATACTAAAAAAAATATCTGTTACATATCAGTTATTAAAACGATTGACCCTTATTCCCACTGTTGCATTTCTGCAACATATGATTTATTTTAATTTAACAGACTTAATATTTTTTTTAAATTTCCTACAAATCACTTATCTGAGAAAAAGGTTACTGCAACGAAATAATGCTTATTTTGCCACTAGATGGAAGTATATTTATTCCAGAAATCACAACAATTATAAAAATCTCTGATGCCTCAAGAACTGTGTTTTTGCTCTAAAAAGAATCCATTATATTTTATGCTTCCCCTTGTTTATTGACAAAATAAATAACCAGGTAAGAAATTTAAACATTTTATGTTCATTTAAAAGTAGTTTTGATTTTCTAATGGAAAAAGTTTGAAAGAAATTTGATTTTAATTATATGTTGCAGGTGTGCAACATTGGTCTTTGGTTACCATTTTAACATGGCCAAAAGCGTATACTAACCCAAGTTGAAATTTACAGATATATGAATAATTCGACTAATTAAGTGAGGATGGTCTTGAATATTCTTATGAGGATGTTGATTTTTACCTGATTGTGTGCCATCTAAAGAAGATTCGGATAGCGACTGTGAAAATAGTATTGGTCCACAAAATATACAATTCAGAATATAAAAAAATTCGATGATGATAATAAATTAGATAGAAATATTTCAGTCAGAGAACTTTTCTTAAATTTAACTTTTAAGAATAATAAAACATTGTCAAAGAATTTTTTTTGGAAAAAAAACAAAACATTTCATTGAATGAAAGTAATAAAATTCCATGGAATGACCTCAGCTAAGGGAAATTACGGAATTGGGAAAGCGAAAAGTGTAAAGTAGGACTTTGTTACTACAAAATCAATAACTACTTTGAAATTTTACATTCTATTTAAGGCTGAAGCAAAATTTTTATAATAATGAATAATAAAATCCTCATATAAAAAAAAATTTTGTAATTTACAGCACTATTGCGCAATGTTGCACTTCGGCAAAAAAACAAAAAATGACTGAAATTCAATTTATAACAGCTTAATTTTTTTATATAAATATTTTTCCCTTTTATTATTACTTGTGAACTAGCTGATATAATTTTTTCATAGAAATTTAAAAAATTGGGAAATTAAGGCTTAACTCAAAATCAATTTTGAAAAGATAAAATCCAAGTAATAAAAATATAGACCAAATGTACACTGCTGGCCACCGTAAATGCAACACCAAGAAAGACATGAGATAGTACATCAAAATTTATTTTGTAGATAACATGTTGACCAAGTATCAAATGATTAAATTTATAGACTTCTGTGAAGTGTGATTCCTGCCAGGATCAGTACCAGAGTAGCGCCATTGTTGGAAATCACCGCTGCTACAAGCCTCGGCATTCATTCAAAGAGACTTTGGGTAAGTTCTTGGTACAGCAGACCGCGTTTCCACACGTTACCAAGTTGATCTGGTGTGGCAGCTTGTAATCTGGTCAATCGTTCAGAACCATGGACCACATGTTTCTATCGGCAAAAGATCGAGAGCGAGCCTACCAGGGAAAACAATTCAATCTGGTGATTGACGAAGAACCTTGGACAATGCGTGCTACGTGTGGTTGCGTGATTATCCTGTTGATATATGGCTGTTTCTAAGCCCTGAATGTGTAAGGAAAAGGGGAACTGGCTCCAACACCTTGGAGATGTAGCTGGCTGTTTTAAGTACCGGGAATGCATACTAGAGGAGATTCAAGAGTGATATCCAACCGCCCCATGCCATAATACCCGGTACAGGAAACCCGTGTGGTGGTGTATAACGCAGCTGTTCAGCATCCTTTTCCACGGTGTCTCCAGACTCGAATCCGACCATCGTGGTGTTGCAGACAGATGCGTGACTCGTCAGTAAAGACAATTCATTCCATTCTGCCGCCCACATCCTTCTTTCATCGCACCATTGGCGGCGGAGACATGTGTGGCTCTGCTTCAAGGGTAGACCAAGCAATGGACGTCTTGCGGACAGACCACTCTGCTGTAAACGGTGTTGAATGGTACTCGCAGACACTGAATGACGCGCTACAGACTCAATGTGCTGTGCTATGGTTCGTGATGTGACTGAGCGATCCCTCACTGCCATGCACATAATTTGTCGGTCCTCACGTGAAGTGGTGCAATGAGGTGGATGCGATCGACCACGTCGGTCCGTCGTACCCTTCTGCATCCAACGGTCACATATCCACATTATAGTTGTTTCGTTTCATTCAACACGATTACCTATTTCCCTGAAAGATAATCCACCATCTCGGTAGGCCAATATCCTTCCTCTGTCGAACTCGGATACTTGATCAAAAGCAGATCGCTGTTTTCTACGAGACATAACTGATCGTTTTGAAAAACCTCAAGAAAAACACAATTGCCGAACTTGAAATCGTCGAAATCTCCATGCCTAATGCGCTTTGAGGGTGCGCCACAAGCGCGCGTGATGTGTGACTGTGCTGAAATTCTAATAATTTGCATATCTCACCTCCGCGAATGCATGTTGTAAATTTCATGTTATTTGCATTGTAATGACTTCTCTCAGATCTGGGCTAACTATTTATTTTAACATGAAAATTATCAAAATAATAAATACAAGGGTACATTCTAATTACAGTTCAATATCCTTTTGAGTCTCTTTGGCACCTCTTCCGTTCCTGGATTTACCAGCCAGGAGACCGCTGTAATTCGCGGGCTCGTTCCTAATCAGTTCGAGTCTCTTCCGTATTCTCTCCGGTTTTCTCGATCTTTCCAGCTAGGAGACCGCTGTACTCGCGGCTCACTATCGCTCTTCCTATCGCTCAAAGGGGCGTCCGAACCGCTCCCCTTTCCCAAAATCCCGTCTCCTCTCTTCCCGGGCCCCTCGCCCGTTTTATAGCATTTCTTTTCCTCGTCATCCACCGCTCCTTTCTTTGTCGGCCTCGGTCCTCATCCTCCTGATGACGCCTTCCGGTCTCGGCACTCTATTGATGTCGCATCCCTCTGCCGCGCCAAACATTGTCTCGCCCCGCCAGTCCGAAAGACGCCAAGGCTGGGTGTACAGCTGTATGTTCTCCGACGAGACGGCGCCTGCGAGTTCTGGGAAAATGGGCACACAAAGACAAGGCGCCCCTTTTGACAGTCCGGTCAATTGGGCAAAAGGGTGCCGAAACTCGACCACCCAGCTACGAAATTCCTTCCAGCCATAAAAGGGGAAATTCTCGGAATTGTCGCAGCTTCTGTCGCACGGGGTCTGTTGAAAAATAGGGGAAGGAGATATGCTTCGTCACAGCATGCTTCCTTCAGGGGTGCTGAATTTACGGTGGCCAGCTGTGTATTTAAAACAAACGTTAAATATCATTTTATGTGTTCATTTTAATTTTAATTAAAAAACATAGAATGAATAAAATTAAAGATTATATAATAAATAAAAACCAGCTAACAAGTAAATAAATCTTTTTCAAAGACTGTTTTATTTTAACTAGGGTGTATATTATAAAAGTGAGAGTTCTCCTATTCACAGGTTTTCTGAAATTAATTGAAGTATTTTACAACTTCTCTCTTTTTTAAAATTTAATTCAATAGTTGGCTCTTTTCACTTTGGCATTCCCTTTGGCCCACGCTTCACTGCAGACGGGTGGCAGAAGTGAGCCCGTTACTGTCGATCGGCTGGTGATACCTCTCTTCGGTGTCCCCGAAGAGACATTGCTGTAGGGTTAGTGCTGCAGATAAGGGGTGGCGGGTTTACACGTTGGATCCTCACCCTGGACTGTTTCACTATATTCTGGGTGTACTCTGGGTAAGCGCCGTGCCTGGATTTGCCACTGCCTCCCCTGTTGGACTCCGTGGTAGGTGGAGGCACGCCAGGATGAAGTTTTTTCTTGCGCCTATGGATCCAAATATGCTGTGCCCGGGTAAAGGCCTTGTTTTACACACTCTCAACATCGATAAAGTTTCCAAACATGCTTGTTTTTTAATCCTATCTCTTCCTAACAGTGAAATGTCACAAAAGTCACCGTTTGCAATTCAAAAAGCTATTCAAGGAATAAGTGGCGTACCCAAATAAGTCAAAATATTACGATCTGGTGATTTGCTTATTGAAACATCATCTGCCTTACAAACGAAATCTTTCTTGTTAACCAAAGCATTTTTAAACTGCCCGTTAACTGTAAATCTTCATATATTCTTTAATTCTTGTCGTGGTGTCATATCTAAAACACATCTTTTGTGCGCCTCTAAAGAAGAAATCTTGGAAGGACTTTCTGACCAAGGAGTTACTCAAGTCAGAAGAATTAAAATAAAAAAAGACTCGTAACTTTCCCCAACGAAGCATTGAATATTAACTTTCAATATATATATATATATATATAACCCCAAAGTACCATCTACAGTAAAAAAGCTGGATATCTTAATTGTAAAATACGCCCTTATATTCCGAATCATCTGCACTGCTTTAAGTGCCAGAGGTTCGGTCATTCTCAAACTTCCTGTCGCGGACGACTAACATGCTCTAGGTGTACATCTACAGGGCATTCTTCTACAGATTGTACCTTAGAACCTAAATGCATTAACAGTTCACAGCCTCATTCCGCTGATTCCAAATTTTGCCCAAAATGGAAAACTGAAGAACAAACACAAGAAATCAAAACTAATAAAAATACCGAAAGTTAATAGCCCCACCTTTATCACACAGACATATTCTAGGCTATTAAATCATCAAAAACATCCTCTTCTACACAAACGGATGAAAATATTACAAAAATAAAGAGGGAACCAAAAAATATACCTTTAAAAAAACTTAATATACCTAAAAAAACCAAAATACCTAAAAAAACTACCTTTAAAACGACTTCAACCAGCTTCATCCATCTCGAAACAAAGATAAAACTGCATCTATTCCTACAGTTTCTACATCGTCTGCTTCCACTCAAGCACACCTATTACCTTCGACATCTACAATCGTATTACTCACTCTCAACGTTGATCAACTATCGAAAAATGCAAGATTTTTACTGATTTCTCTACCAAATAACGATATGTTAAATAAATCTCCTTTTGCAATACATAAAGCCTTACTAGGAATAATTGGTGAACCGAATCTATAAAACGATTAAGATCCGGGGATCTGCAATTGAAACTCATATCTGCTTTACAAACCAAGTCATTTCTTCTCGCTAAAAGCTTTCTTAAGTCGCCTGTAGCTTTATAACTCCTCATAAATCCTCTAAACACCTGCAAGGTGTCATTTCTGAACCTGACTTTTGTTGGTACGCCTGAGTCGGAATTCTTGAAGGATTCTCTGATCAGGGCAATCAAGTCGAAGAATTTTCATAAAAGATTAACAGTTCTTCCGACAAACATTTAATTCTTGCACCTTTAATAACCCAAAACTGCATCTACAATAAAAACCGGATACCTCCAACTTTGTAAAATACATACATACATACTGTGACAAGCATATCTCTTTCCTATTTTTTCAACAGATCCCGTGCCGACAGAAGCTGCAGCGAAAATTCCGAGAAGTTCCCAAATTGCTGGGAAGGAATTTCGTAGCTGGAGTCAGTCAGTTTCGGCACCTTTTGCCCAGCTGACCGGACTGTCAAAAGGGTGCCTTATCGTGTGTTCATTTTCCCATACCTCCAGGCGCCGTCACGTCGGAGAACATACAACTGTACACACCCAGCCTTGGCGTCTCTTTAGGACTAGCGGAAACGACCGGGTGGGCGAGGCGGTGGATGGCAAATTTTGGGCATCTGGACTGATACACAGTCCTCAATCCCATATCTTTAAGAGTCTTTGAGTGGGGCTTGACTTTCGTGGAGATACAGTCTGCGATGTAGCATGCAGGCTGTGTAGCTGCGACGGTGGAATCCGGGAGAAGAGGGCTTAGGTTATCTTCAAGACGTGGAATGTTCGCCATGAGAGCTATGTGGGTGCTCTCTCATTAGTTTGGAGGTGGAAGTGAGTATAGCCTCTGGCTGGCTGCCCATGGGGATAAGTAAAATTTAAAAAAAGGTAGAAAGTGGAATACGCTTGTCCAGTGGGGGTAAAAAGATAGAAAAATAATAAAAAGAAAAAATTAAAAATTCAAAAGTTTACTTGGGTGCAATAATTACATAATTATTGCGGGGATAAAGTACCTAAGGCGGTTGTAGGAATCAGTAGGATTCTTCTCGACCTTTGGTATTGTCATTGCAGTTATAAACATCTAAATTAATCATATTTTGCATTGTTTGTAAACTGCAAGTTATTGAGAAGAAATTTATGGCAACTTTTGAATGTGAGCTTTGAAACTGTGATTTTTAGAGCTTTGATAATGTAACTAGCGGAAACGACCGAATTGGGCGAGGCAGAGATGTATGAGATCAAGAGAATCGAGACCGGAAGGCGGCAGCAGACGGGGGACTGGGGCCGACAAAGAAATGAAACGGTGGATGACGAGGAAAAAGAGTCCAGACGACAAAGAAGGACGCTGAATCTTTGAAGGGGAGCAGTTCGGACGTCCTTGAGCGATAGGAAGAACGATAGCGAGCCGTGAAGTACAGCGGTCTCCTGGCGAATGATCAACGAGAAACCGGAATACGGAAAACTCGGACTGATTACGAACGGAGCCTGCGAAGTACAGCGGTCTCTGGCTGGGAAAACCCAGGAACGGAAGAGTGCGAAAGAGACTCTAGATTGATAGTGAACTGTAATTATAAAATATACCCTTTTACTTATTATTTTTGATGAATTTCCTGTGAAATAAATAGTTAGCCTAGAACTAGGTAGAATCATTACAGCTATACTATTTATATATCTGGTGGCAGCGGGTTGCATTTAAATGGAATAAATGCTGGAATTTACGCCTGAGTAGTAAAAGGATTAACTTCCAGGTGGGTGTGAGCGGACTCTTTTGTGTGTGCGCGCGATATACGGGGAGAAACTGCCCTGTCAAGAGGTGTGGACTGTTTTATACCAGTGGAGTTAAAGTTCGCCGAACGAAAAGAAGGGTGTGGTTCTACGGAGTGCTTCAAACGACAAAAAGAAAGTGGCACAGCACCCCATTGTGCTAGAGGGTAAAGTCCTTTCTTTGAGATTATGCTCGGAGCAGAGTAGAGATTTATTTATTTGTTAGCTTAGTATTTTTTTCGAAATCCTAAGTGAATTTTGCAATGCTCGCACTAAGATATTGTTTTGCCAAAGAGTCTAAAAGAGTTGTTTTAGTATGAAAAGTGTGCTTTTTTCTAATATGTTAATTTGTGTACAGGACCAGAATCATAGAAGTGTGTTTCTATTTTTATGATATTGATGAGGCGTACAGTTGTGAGTGTAAAAGTACTTATTTGTCAATTTTTGTATAGTTACTTTACAATTTTTAGGCAATACCAATAGGATTGTATTGTTTTGGGTATAAATGTGATTTTTTCATTTATTGTAGCACTCTTGTTTAGTTGTTTATTATTGCATGATGACTTTCCTTTTAAGATTAAGAAAAGGTGACTTGTTAGAGGTAGCAAGGGAGTGGGGTGGAAATCAACGGTGATCTAAGGAAGAGTAAGTAAGGATAGAATTTTACAAAATGAGAAATAATGATATAGAAACGATTAAAGAAGAAGCATTGATGGAGGGCGTTTTAGAAGAAAATGAGAAACACTAATCAGGGCTCGAGTTTTGAGGAGCGTAAGCAAATGAGGAAATTTGAGTTAGAACGACTGAAGAGCTAAACTCAGAAATAAGTTGAAAGAACAAAGAGTTCAATATGAATGCAGGTGATAAAGGAACAATCTTACAAATGTCTGTTATTTGACAGGAAACCGTACTGCGGAATTTAGGGAACCGGTTAGCAAGTGTAAGCCGCTAATTAACGCGTTAGTTAATGAAAGAGTGGAGGACGCCACGTCGTGGGTTTCGGGAGAATTGTGACCCTATGAGATACACGAACATTTTCAACCGTCTGAAGTAATGGGGATGGTAACGAAAAATAAAATGTGTACGGTGAGGGAAGGGGAAAAGAGGAATAAATGAGGATAGGGTAGTTATGGTAAAAAGGGAAGGGGAGGGTGCATTCGAAAGAAAAAAACCCCATTATTTTATTATTGCAATGAAGTCGGTCACATAAAACCCTCTTGCCTAAACTTATAAAAAACATGTTGAAACAGTGGCTGGTTTAGAGTAAACTCGGAAAATGAGAACTCTTTTGAAAAATTTAAAGTTAAATTTGAATTAAATGGCATTAGAGCGTCAATGTTTTAGAATACTGGGTCTACACCATAGATTTTATTGCGAGTAGTTGGATAGACGAGAACAATTATTTGGGAAGTATGTTTGGGTCAAAGCCATTGGTTGACGTAAGCCATTGTTTACCTCTCGCAAAGGTAAAATTTAAGACCAAAAAGGGGAGGTGAAGGTTTTACACGAGGCGGCAGTCAAAGCAAGAAGCAGCCCCGAGGGCGAACTTACTTGTTGGAGTTATCGCGCAGCCGATCTAGTGAGTCAAGCGAAAAGAGCGTGCTTATAATAATAAGCCGACTGTGACTCAAAACGTTAGTGAAATAGTTCCTTTCGAGAAAGGGAAAAAGAGTTATGTTTAAACTCGAGGGCGACTTTTCAGTGAAATCACGGGATCAGTTTTCAACGATAGAAATTCTATCGTTGAACCAACAATAGGGTTCCGGCGTTTTGTCGAAAAAAAATGAAGGGACTCAGCTCAATTAAGAACTCCGATTTTTAGTTCAGAGCAGAGGGTGAAAGACCTCAACATGTTGTGGGGAAAAAGCTGAATTAGGTTTGCAGACGAATGTTGTTGTCAACACACAAATGAAGGAAAACTAGAGAGCACACTGCTGGAACGGGAAGAAGGGGACGATTCCGAAAACTAGGTGTGCCCTTGAAATTCACACTAGAATCTAACCAGTTGAGCCACCCGGGGAGTGACTCATTGGGAAGGGTTCAGGGGATTTTTAAAACTCGCCTTGAGAAGGCTCTTTGCACGGAAAGGGGAAAAGCAGATCCTCTCAGCATTATTTGCGTTACGCACCGTTTCGCATGAAAATAAGGTTTAGCCTCCGAATGGGTGATAGCGAGGAAAAGAATTAAGACCCCTCACACTAATTTTCGAGAAAGAGGTTGACGGGAGGAAACTTACACCGGGACGAAGGTTGTGAGGGAATGCGTTCGTGAAATCGACAGGTAGATTGGTTTCGGAACTTATTCTTTCATCCCTGAGTTATCGAGAAATTTTTATTGGCCTACAGATGGAAGAATGCCAACAAAAAGGAATCTTGGTACGATCGGAACTGCGTGGAAGGAAATTTCTAAAAGGCGATCTGGTAATGGTAATGGCCGCCTCCTACGGAATAAAATGGATGTAAATTGGATCGGTCCGGAAAGGTTATAAATAAAAATTTTGGAACCAATTATGTGGTAAGATTTACCGGGAAAAGGGATTACAATTTATCATGTCAACCTTATGAAACCATATCATCCCGGAGGCCGAAGCGAAAACCTAGTAATAGAAGGAGTTTCGGTATATATTCGAGAGGGATGCGGAAATCCCTTACTCGTTAAAACGTAGCACTACGTTCGATTACGAGGAGATATGTAAAGAGAGCCATTTGTTAGACAAGTTATCCACTGATCAGAGTAAAGTTAAAAAACGTAATTAAAAATAGAAGTGTGTTTTCCTCCCGGACCCAGGGACAAGCTCATTTAATGAAAATGGATATCGAGTTAATTTCAGAAAAGCCATTAAAAACGGAATCGCGCACCGCATGTCCCTAGACAAATCCAGCATGCTTAAAAAGATGAAATAAAACGACTATTGGACTTCAGGGAATTGATCGAGATAGGTCAATCTGACTTTTACGTGGCCTCATTTCTAGTTGAGGGGTCCATATCGGGTTCCAAGGCCATGTATAGATTATCTCGCCTCTTAAATGGAATAACACGTATAGAGTTTCCCATTGCCGAACATAGAAAAAAATTGTGTGGAAAGGGTTGGCGCCGCACCATATGCTACGGTTTATGTAGATTAGAGTGGTGCCTTTCAGTTTCTTTTAAATTATTCTTTTTTCTGTGTGTGTGAATGTATGTCTGTGTTGTATGTGTAAAATTGATTAAGGTGTTTGTTATCAAATCTTTGAGCCTCTTGGTATGCAAAATAGAGATGGGATAAAAGGGAACAACTGGTGAAACCCTCGCGGAGAATTGACAGTGTTATTTTGGATTCCATCTGTATATTTATTTAAGTTAATTTATACTGCCCGAATGGTCTCACTGCATCAGGACCACTCGCAGGTTGCAAGTAGCGTGATGGAACTCCTAGTGTCCCATGAAATGGACACTCGAAGGGGAGGCAACTGTGACGAAGCATATCTCTTTCCCTATTTTCCAACAGATCCCGTGCCGACAGAAGCTGCGAAAATTCCAAGAAGTTCCCCAAATTGTTGGGAAGAGATTTCGTAGCTGGGTGGTCAGTTTCGGCACCTTTTGCTTAGCTGACCGGACTGTCAAAAAAGGGCGCCTTATCATTGTGTGTTCATTTTCCCAGACCTCCAGGCGCCGTCGCGTCGGAGAACATACCAACTGTACACACCCAGCCTTGGCGTCTCTTTAGGACTAGCGGAAACGACCGAATTGGGCGAGGGGCAGAGATGTATGAATCAAAGAGAATCTGAGACCGGAAGGCGGCAACGGAGCAGGGGACTGGATCTTTGAAGGGAGCGGTTCGGACGTCCCTTGAGTGATAGGAAAGAGCGATATAGCGAGCCCGCAGTACAACGGTCTCCTGGCTTGAATGATCGAGAGCCGGAGAGAATACGGAAGAAACTCGGACTGATTACGAACGAGCCCACGAAATACAACGGTCTCCTGGCTGGGAAAACCCAGGAACGGAAGAGAGTGCGAAAGAGACTCTAGGGTGATAGTGAACTGTAATTATAGATTATACCACCCTTTTACTTATTATTTTGATGAATTTCCTGTGAAATAAATAGTTAGCCTAGAACTGAGTGAGATCATTACAATACCGAATCCTCTGCGCTGTTTTGGTGCCAGAGGTTCGGTCATTCACACCCTCAGGGGGCTCACCTTCTTTTAGGTGAGGTACGGGTTTCACGCTCCCGAGGTGCCCTAGTGATCTTTTCTCTTTCTAAGGGGGTTTAGTGTTACATTGGTAAAACATGGGCTTCACGAACCCAGAATTTGCCCTGATGATCTTCTCTATTTTTCGGCCCTTCTTCTTGCCATTCAAATTTCCTTTTCTTCTTTTCCCCGTCTAGACCACCAGACCAATCTAACAAAATGAACCATGTTCAAAATTTTTGTTTTCTCGATGAAAAAACTTACGTTTTACTACCTAACATATTATGAAGTTTGCATTTTATATTGCGTTAATTTGGTTTTCTTTTTCGTATATTTATTTTACTACTTTTGATTATGTTACTTTATTTGTTTTCGACTAACAACTTGGTTTCCGACCCGCAGCATTTTGCCATGTGCGTCCGTAAGAGGAAAATGGTGTTCACAAGGGGATCCCTTTGCGTTCCCTTGCCCTTCTCCAGTATGGAGGAGGTTAGTAACTAGGGATACCTCTGCGTTCCCTTTACAACCCACGCTTCACAGTAGTGGGTGGCAGGGGTGAGCCCTTTCCTGTCAATCGGCTGGTAGTACCTACTCTTCGGTGTCCCCGAAGAAGGGAACACTGCTAACAGGGTTAGTGCTGCAGATAAGGGGTGTCCGGGTTTACACCCGTTGGATCACCCTGGACTGTATCACTATCTTCTAGATTGTGTACTCTGGGTAGCTGCCGTGCCTGGTTCTTGGCCAGTTGACCGGCACACTGCACTCCCTTGTTGGACTCCGTGGTGGGTGGAGGCACGCCAGGATGAAGTGGTATACGCGTTCTTATGGATCCCAAGCTGCTGTGCCCAGGTAAAGGCCTCGTGGTATACAATCTCTACCATTGATGAAATTGCACAAAATACACGTTTCTTCATACTCTCTTTGCCCTAACAATGAGGAAATGTCCTGTAAATCTCCTTTTGCAATTTTCAAAGCTCTTCAAGAAGCAATTGAGGTGAGCCAATCAGTTAAAAAATGAAATCCGGCGATTTACTTGTTGAAACTAATTCTGCTATTCAGTCTAGAAGTCCTATTTATCTGCTAAAAACCTTTCTTGACTCACCCTCCCTAGTAACTCCCCATAAATCTCTGAACTCCAGTCGAGGTGTAATTTCAGAACCTGACTTATTCTGCAAACACTTCTGAGGGGCTGAAATACTAGACGGATTCTCAGATCAGGGTGTAGTGCAAGGTCGGAAAGAATCACTTTAAAGAAAGATACTCAAATTAATTTCCAACTAAACACTTAATTTTAACGTTCAATAGCCCAAAACTGCCAACTAGCAAAGCCTGTTATTTAAATTGTAAATCCCGTCCCTATATACCGAATCCTCTGCGCTGTTACAAATGCACCCAGAGGTTCGAGCCTCTAAACTTCCTTCCGTGGTCAAGTAACATACTCTAGATATTGCATCCGTTGGGCACTCTTCCACGGATTGTACTCTCTAGAGCCGAAATGTGTTAAAATTGTACCGAGCCCCACCCATCAAATTCAAAGTTATGCCCAAAATGGAAAACTGAAAAATACGAGCTATCAAAACTAATAGAAATATACACATATGTAGAAGCACGAAAACTAAGCTCCTGAGTACTGATGCAGCTCAGGTTACCAAACCCTCTACTTTTACCACTACAACGCAAACAGATGAAAATATTACCAAAATAGTTTGCCCACCATTGGAAACTTTTAAAACCTTTAATATCCGTTCCAGAAGTCTACTATATCCTCCTCGGTCACGTTGCAGTTACTAAAATCCTCTACATCAACTCAGGCAACACTCTTGCCATCCACATCTTCTGTTAAAATTACATCGCTATCAAGTCTCAACCCTCCTATTTCTGTAATAGATATTGCTCCCCGACACTTCTAATAATTTAGTCTGAGATCACTCAGTCGCCTACTCCTACACTAATAACGCACTTTTCAGCACCAATAATGTGTTTCACCCCTCTTAAACCGCCCATCAAACTTGTCCACTTCCTCATCCAATTTCCAGTAATCAGCCCCTTCTGGCTCAACAGTAACACCAGAATTCAAAAAAACTTCGGGATAGAAAAAGGAAAAAGAACTTCTTAAGACTGTGATAGATATTAAAAATGGATCCAACATAAGCCTCGAAAATCCTCAAACGTAGAATATACAACGGATGAGGAAGACATGATATTATGACGGCGAGCAAATGATATTGAAACGAATCCTGAGGATAAATTTGTCATGAGAGAATGCTATAGGAACAAATCAGGGCCTTATTTGAGGGCGATAACTCCAACACGTTTTAGGAAGGAAACAACTAATTTTTACTAACATGATTGTTTAAAGACACAAACTTTTTACTAAACAAAGTTTGATCTTACCCATACTTTTATTTTAAGATACTGTCTGACTTGTGGTGGGAAAACCCCGCACCAAATTTTCATTTGCTTTTATACTTGATAACTGTTTTATACATTATTGAAATTTTATCTTTTTTAAAACTGTATTAATGTGCTTTTACATATTCTGTCTGTTTTAATGTTTTAACAAATGTTTGGCGCAGTATTATATAGCCAAATTGGCTCTTGCGCCATAAAACCCACTGCATTCACTCACTCACTCACTCGGTCATTCGCAAACTTCCTGCCGCGGACAGCTGACTTGCTCTGGATGTGCTTCTGTTGGACGTAAGCTTCCTACAGATTGCAGTTTAGAGCCCTAAATGTATTAACTGTTCTCCAACCCCCATACTGCTGATTCAAAATTATGCCCAAAAGTGGAAAATAGAGTAAATACAGGAGATAAAACAAATAAAAAATATTTCTTACCCGGAAACCGTAAATTAATAGTCCCACAGTTGCTATCTCAAACATACGCTCAAGCTGCTAAATCTTCTACTGCATAAATAATGCTACTCAAACAGATGGCTTATAACAAAAAATAAAATGTCCGCCTTTAAATTACTTGAATTACTCTAAAACAAAATATATCATGCTCACTCTATTTCCACACATCATCTTCAACATAAGCCAACTCGTGCCATCCCACCACAAGTTACCATCTTTGAACCTCAACCACCCTGTTCCTATACCCAGTAATGCACTTTTTCCACCACAAACAATACGTTCAACCCAATTAAACTTCATCATCCATGTCCCTTCCTCATCCAACCAACTACTCAACCCCTTCTGGCTCTACATTAATAGAAATTTGAATTCAAAAAGGAAGAAAATTCGGGATAGAAAAAGAAAAAAGGAGTAGGTAAACAGTTTAGACATAAAAATGACTCCCACATAGACCGAGAAAACCAGCTTCTGATGAGTTATACAGTAACGGATGAGGAAGAAATGATTGTTTACGACACGTGGAGATATGACATTGAATCGAATCCCGATTACGTTAAAAAATGGAAAAAACTTATTACAAAAGGAGAATTAATATTAACTCCGACGAGACACAAAACTTTTCTCTCAATACCTGTCAAACTTAGTGGGGAATTCTCCCCACCAATCTGAATTTTTAAATATATTGAAAATGAATTTTATACTTTTTTAAGATTTTAAATTTTTTAACAGAAATTTTATAAACCTTTTAATGTTTAAACATATGTTTGGCGCAGTATAGCCGAAATTGGCTCTTGCGCAATAAAACCCCAAATTCACTCACTCACTCGACATCTACAATATCAGAATCCCTGCCACCTATTCCTATAATTCCTATATCTAATGACATACCTTCCACATCTGCAATATTTCCAGCAATACAAAGTGAAACTTTGTTACCAATACCCTTTCTTACTACTACTACTACTACTTCTTCCGCTGGCAATAGCTTAAATACTTCCTATTCAGATTTAAAAACCGATACACGTTTATTTCCTACAACTTCCAATAAATTTGCTGCACTATCAACTTAAATTCAGCCATCAGTTTCCTTATCAGAGTCAGCAGCTACTGCATCCAATACTGAACCTTCCAACACTTTTAAAATTACAAAGAGATTAAAACAAAACTCAAAAAATAGTAAAAAGCATGCAAAAGAACAAAAGGCAGAAATTGGAATGAAAATGACACCTCACACACCTAAGAAAAACTACATTCATTATGACTCAGAAGACGAGGATATGATTATATACGATGTAGATGAAAAATTAATGGATTCTCTTGTACGGTCTGGTTATTCACATTCCCTGACACCTACTAGAAATCGGAGAAATTAAAAATTAGATTAGACACTGGATTTGAATCGTGTTTTAGATCGAAGATATAATGGTTAATATTTTAAAGTATTTTTGATGTTTTTTATTTCACCCTTTTGCCATTTTAATTAAATGTACTAATTAAACATGAATTTAAAAAAAAAAATTTTAATGAATTTTTATGCTTAAATATAAAATTATATCTTTAATTTAAATTTTTAACTGTTTTTTAAAAATTTTATGGAATTTAAAACAAATGTTTGGTGCATTATAGCCGAAATCGGCTCTTGCGCCAATAAAACCAAAAATCACTCACTCACTCACTGGGGCCAGATGAAGAGTCTTGTTTACGCGAGCCCCGTCGACTCCGACGAGGCCCTGGTTGCGAGGATTGCCGTCGTAGCAGACGAAATCCGGGAGATGTCCGGGGTATTTCCTAATGTTCGGCATTCCCTCCGACGGCGGTGTGAGGCCTGCATCTTTGCTGGTGGGCTCTTTTTCGAGCAGTTTTTGTGATTCCGCAAGAAAATCATGCGTGTACCATTTTCTACGTGTCATTCATTCAACTTTCATTCATACGCACAACGGGCCTACATCAAATTGTCCCTTTTTATTTTGAGCAGAGAAGATGCTCATGTCTTATTATGAATAATTTTTATTTAATTTTGTCATCCCTCTCTCGTATATTTTACGTTTAGTGGGTAGTAGCTGCTGCCTAGTCTACGAACGAGCATCGAAGATCGTGAATAACTGAACTGTATCCAGGAAAGGAGGTGAGTTCAAATTTCACCTCCTAAACACAGTTAAGTTTGCGCTACTTAACCACCCCCAACGATTCAAATTTTGAACTCAAAATTTGTCTAAGCTTTTGAAAGTATTTAATGTCATACAAAAAATAACAATAAAAATAGTTGTTCGTTACTCCAAAGTCTAAAGCACCCTCTATCAACATTTTTTTAGCTTTATCTTTAAAATTTATTTTTCAGGAAAATACTGATAGAAAGAATAATTTTAGCGAAAACCGCTAACGAATCGACCCATTTTTCCGTTTTTAATAATCATTTCAAATTTCGGACCCTAAACTTTAATGGCACCTATCTCTTTCGGAAGACATTTTGGGGCCCTAAGTTTCCCATTTACTATTGTTTGTCTTGATGTGTACTATCACCCCTTAAAGTTTTGCCGCATAGTTTAGATACACCCTGTAAATACAATGTGTGATTTAAAAAACTCTTTCGATTTTTCTTTTTTATTAAAGCTTAAGCATTTATTCTTTGTAGAACGAAGAAGAACTTAAAAAGAACACTAACTGCAACTGCTGCTGCTTTTTATACTCGCCTTATTGTGAGTTAGCAGAAAGAAAGTTTAGAAGTATTTTTATCTGTAGGCGTGTGCGCATGTAAAAGCAAGGGAAAAAGATAAAAGAATAAAACTCAGAAAAGAAAAATAAAAACCTTATAAAATGACAGCAATCTTGCAAGCGTGTACTGCACTTTAACCTCATTGTTAAAAGAAAAAGGAACTAGGAGAAGAGTTCTTCTTGGAGTGTTCATTTCTGTCTGTGATCCGGATGAAAAGAATTCTAACTACCGAACGACTTTTGAACGGATGAAAGTAAATATAAAGTTTGTTCCTCAGCTTTCCAATCTATTGTCCCTGAACTTAAAAAAAAAACTTTCTATCTGAAGTACAGTAAATTTTTGAGTACTCAAACTAGCTTCAGTTTTTTCCCCTCTCTACTTTCAGATTGCAAGCATTTTCGTCTTTATGTGTTACAGAACGAAGTTTCGAAATTATCTCTGAGACATATTCTTAAAAACTTTCCTAGGACTTGTGAGGTAATATTCAGGCAATTTATTCCCGAGTAGTCAGAATGTTGTACATGGCTCTAGAGCGCTTATTACTTTGTTTCAGTTATTTCCCTAAGAAATCAGCTATTAGAGAGTTTCGAAAAAGCAATTTGCTTTTTTCATGTCAGAATTGAGAAAAGTAAGTTTTGTTTAATTTTATTCCAAGGATGTCTTTAACCTAAATACTTCTTCCTCTTAAAATGATAATGGAATTGGATGTTTTATATTTGCAATGTACAAACATTTACTTAATTTTGGAAACAGTAAACGATTAAAAATAAACAGAAATACTTAAGAAACAAATAATTAGAAAAAAGTAGCGGAAAAATATATATAGCTTTCAGTAAATCAATAAATACTTTTGTTGCTTTATCGTCTTAAAATTCACATAATGAGAAATCCAAGATAAGAATGCATAATAATCTCAAGATAAAAAAATATATATATTCACTCAAACAAATCACCCATATTTCTATGACTAAAAAACTAATTGGAAAATAATTGGAGCTCTGCTCATGCGCAGAACTCAAGCGTCGATTAAAGCGGGTTAGACGTCATGGTTTGACTTTTTTCATGAAATGAAAACGAAATGAGTAAAATGAAATGTGTGACCTTGACTTCATAGTCAAAATTCATTCGATTTTTTGAGCTAATTACTAAAAAATTGGGTTTTTTTAAACCGCCGTTTCATTTCTAAAAGCATAAAGCTTTTGTGTTCATTATATGCTTATAATGAATCATTGTAAAATTGCCAATATAAAAGTTCTATATTTTAAGCCTTTCGCGGACCGTTTATAACATTTACTTAATTGCTGGAAAAAGAACTTCGAAAATGGGTGGTCAGAAATTGTGACCTTTTTTCCCAGGCTGTCCCGACCATCAAAAAGAGACGCCGTAACATTGCGATTACATTTCCTCACGATTCAATGACGACAGCGCATTTGAAAACTTACAATGTGCACTGAGACAGACGGCAGCCATCGGCACTCAACGGGCAAGAGATCAAATGGACCGAGGCCGGATCCCGTCAGGAGCGGCTTGCGAACAAGAGATCAAAGAAGGGATTACGAGGTGAGGGATCGAGAGAGGGCGAGAGGAGACTGGATTTGAGGGAGCCGTTTGAAGCCCATTCAGCGAGCGAAAAAAATGATAGTGGGTCCACGAAGTACGGCGGATTCCGAACTGAGGAGAGATCCGGGCACGATCTGAGGCCCCATCAATGATAAAGAAAGCGATACTGGATCCGCGAATTAAGGCGGATTCTGAACCGGGGAAATTTAAGGGAGCGAACCGGATTGGATGTTCCTCCAACTAGAGACTTGTGATACAGCTATACTTGAGTCCGCGAAGTAAGGCGGATTTTGGAACCATGGAAATTGCGAAGGAGCAACTGCACGGCGGATTGAGAGCCAGCTAATTCATCCGGACTCGGTGTGGAATTACTGAGAGTGAACTCCGTTTACATATCCTATGTGTATAGGACTTTTCTCTAGAGTGTCAATTTATTTCATTATTTCATGCGAGAGATATGAGACATTGCAGCGAAAGAGACACGAAATCTTTTGCTAACTAATTGTGATAGAATATTTTTTGATGAATTTCTTACTGAGAAATAAATAGTTTATCCCAGAGCTGTGTGAAGTCATTACAATGTATTAGTAGCCTTAAGCAATACACAGTTGCTCTTTTAATTAATTACTAAGGGCATTTCCTACCTTTGGTTGTGTTGATTAAGTAAAAGGGAAAATTGATTGAAATAAATTGAGTTCTAAACTTGTTATATATATATGGCTGATCTTTGCTCGAGCCCCCAAACACCAACCTCTATCAGGTTGTTACAAAAGTAAATGTTTATTCTATGGGAAAACTTCTCCGAAGTTCAAAACGAAGATTCTGTAAAAATATTTACTGATTTAAAAATAGCACAATGTAATGAATTGCTAAATAAGTTACGTAAGATAAATATCTAGCAATTATACAAAGTGTTAATTATTTAAATGGATTTAACTTTTTTTTTATGAATTACGAGATTCATTTGTATTTTAATTAAAAAGTTAATTTTTTATATCGATTCAGTTGCTCAGGGGTACCGAGGGAAATATAATCGTAATCTAGCAAATATATATAAAATCAAACTGTATTCTTTTAGTCCATAGCTTTCGAGGTACTATTGTTGCTGTAATAGCCGAGTGGTCAAGGTGTCGGATCGTGGCTGGTCTTGTCACGAGCTCGAGCCCAGTAACAATAAAGACCCGCCGTGTAGGGGAGCGATGCACGTTAAATATGTCGAGAGCTCAAACGTCCTCCCATTGGTGTGGTGTGTAGTTAGGAGAGAGGGGTTCCAGCTCATTGTGGTTCAAAATTACGTGGTCCGTCGCCAAAAGTCCTCGTGTAGGTGAATCGATTGAATTATTAACGTCGCATTGTTCAGCTACACGAGGGCTTTTGGCGATGGACCATGTAATTTTGAACCATGGTCAAGTGACGTGGATGACACCTGAGCTGGCACCCCTCTCCAAACTACCACACCAATGGGAGAACGTTTCAGCTCTCGACTGATTTAACGTGCATTGCTGCCCTACACTGCGGCTCTTTAGTGGTACGGGGCTCGAACTCGTGACAAGGCAAGCCACGGTCTGATACCTATACCACTCGGCTACCACAGCCACCTCGTGTAGGTGAATAAGGCGACGTTAATATTCACTCACTCGAGATCCTATTGATATTTTCATTTTTTCTCTGGGATATTCCAGTAGCAATACTTTGAAACATTTTATGAGTAGAAAGATCTCGAGAAATCTAATATATTCTAACATTTCCATTTTACAGCTAAACTCTGACAAGTTCAACAAATAAAATATTTCCCACTTGTAAAGAAAAGCAGCAGGAGAATTATTTCAGTTCCCATGGAAACATTTCTCCCGGGAATTATTGCATTCCTTATGGACAGTAGTGAAGTCGAATCATATTGGACAATCCATACAGACCAACATCCACAAGGGAAACTAAATACACAAATTTAATAACAGATTATTTAAATTTCAATAACCCAGTGTGTGGAAATAATTGCTAACTGAACACCAGCAATAAATAACGGTCCTTAAGGCTGTCTTCGGTTATTGTTAAAGAATAGGACCCGAATTTGGAACATTTTTTCAGATAAAAGAGAAATGAAACCTTAATATGATATTCTAGCCTCACTATCCTTTAGAGAGCAGCCTTTTTTATTATACTTCCCAATTTTAACTGAGTTTATCCATTTTTTTCTGGTATAAAATGCGTTTCGCGTTTTTTTCTCCCTATATCGTAATGTTAAATGGGCTATGCCTTCACGTATTAAAACGAAAAATAAAGTATTCATTTAATATATTTTGACATTTTTAAAAACTCTACATTATTAACAGAGGTATGGGTTATAATATTGCAAATTTCCGTGGAAATTGAGGCATTTTTTTTTCTTCTGTCTGAAAATGTACTTCGCGTTTAGTTCAAGCTCCCGTACTTTTACCGAAGACAGCCTTAAAAGTGTGGCATTTTTAACATTACATTCTTCCCATAAAAATGCAAAACTAAATTTGTTAAAGGGAAATTTTTTTGATCAAAGTAAGTGTGTACTACTTTTGTTCATGCTTTTCACATTTTAACGTGTCTTTTAAGTAACAAAAAATAATATGTAATCCATGCTACTGCATTTAAAATATTCTCAAGTAGCTAATATGAAACTTTTAAGAAATTATAAGTATTAGTTATATATATATGTGTACATTGGTACGGACTCTCTAAACATAACTGATAATTTATAGCTCTTTCTTTAAGCAAGTTTAAAATATTACATAGTTTCTTTTTATATCTGGTTATCTGCTTTCTTACCTATTTTCAATTCTTACTTTTATTATTATTTATGTAAACTGTCGAACATATTTGTTTTCGTTGTGATCACCATTATAAATTATTACCAAAATGTACGATTTGTGTTATTGTTGTGTAATTATGTAATGTAATGAAAATTAGAAATACGAAAAAACATAGTAACAACAACTAAATGCGTGTTGCTTCATTCAGATCTGGATTTTTGTTGTGTTCATGTAAATTAGAAGTTCTTCAGACATGTATCTTAATTTTGTGTAAAATTATTTTTAAGGAGTAATATTTAACACACAGGTTTTCGTAGGTATAGTTTATCATGTTTATTCCGGTATTTATTCTCAATTCATTGTTTGTTTTAAAAGATTTTATATCATAATATAATTTTTCCAATTGTGCCAAAGGATAAACTTAATTTTTCTGCACTTTTATATTTTATAAAAGCGTTGTCCAAACCCTTTGGACGCGGTAGCCAAGTGGATGGTATGGAGTGCTTACCTTGTCGCGAGTTCGACCCTAATACCACTAAAAAACCCCTGTGGGCAGCGTACGTTAAATCTGTCGGGGCTAAAACGTCCCCCCGTTGGTGTGGTGTGGAGTTGGGGGGGGGTGCCATGGGGTTCGCCCCACTTGACCATGGTTAAAAATTCGGGTCCGTCGCCAAAAGCCCTCGTGTAGCTAAACAGTGCGACGTTAATAATCAATCAATCAATCAAACCAAATCAACTTTAAATCGAACAATTTTGTTTCTACTCAGATTCAACCGATTAATATACTTAAAACTACTATATTCTGATATATTTTTTTCACTTTACATTCGGGATTTTTGACATTAGAAGGGGAAAACGTCTGGTTTTTTAAAAAAAAAGGGCTCAACCGAGGAAAATAATGAAATATGGGTATTTTGTCTTTTTTATAGTTTAAATGATTCATTAATTTTCAAACCTGGCCCCGTTTAATGCTTTTATTTGTAGTAAAACAAACCCTAAAATCAATGTAATTTGATTTAAATAAATTTTAAAAATGCTTTTTCTATGTTTTCCCTTTTTTAAATGTAATAAAAACTTTAAAAACAAAGGGGGCTTAGGGGTTTGGGGAAAAACGATGAAACTTTATAATATTTTTTTATAAAATAAAAAGGCTTTTTTGTACATTAACCCTTTTTTTACATATAAAAATCTCATTTGTCCCCTTCAAATTTTCGGACCCCAAAAAGATTTATTTTAAATTCAAATTTAAACTAAAAAATTTAAAAAATTTTAAGAAATTTTTTTTTTTATGTTTTTTTTATTTAAGGTTTTTTTAAATTTTTTTTAGCCAAAATCAAAAAATTAAAAAGTGGTGAACTTTCAACCCCCCCCCCTTAAAAATTCCTGTTTTCTACTGACTCATTATATATATATATATATATATATATATATATTTTTAAAAAAGCTTTTTTTTAATAGCACTTTACAAGCTTAAATGATATTAAAAAAACATTCAGTAAAAAAAATTCTCTCCCCCCCCCTCTTTTTTAAATTTTTTTTTTGAAAAATATAAAATAAATTTATGTCCTTAAAGAAATAAAATTTTAAAACTTTAAAAGCAGCATAACATCAAGCACTGGTAAGGAGCCTTTGCTTATAGAACATAGGGTTAATTGTTATAAATAGCAGAAATTGAATATGATTATTATAGCTCAAACTACCTGATATATATAAGGTCTTTGGGCCATCATAACAAAAATTTCTCTTTTTTTGTCCTGACCACTATCTTGGTTAAAAATATTAAAAGTCAAATCAGGGATTTAAATATTCACATCTACAAACATGGTTGGAAAAAAAAAAGATAGAGATTGCTGAACGTTGAATATAACAGAGCACGCTTCGTGTAGTGGAAATCAAAAGGTAGATCACGTGCAGTAGCGCACACAGGAATTTTTCAAAAGGGGGGTTTCGGGGACGAAAATTCACCATTCTTGTATCATTTTTGATTTTCCCCGGGCAAAAGGTAAAAAATTTTGAATATAATAGCATTAAATTAAAATTAATCAAATAAAAAATTTTTAACTAAATTTTACTCATATCAAATTATTCTCGGAAAAAATCAAAAGGGTTTGGGGGGGTCCGGCCCCCCAGGACCCTCCCGTCCCCTGTACTTGTCTTTTGGGAGTAGTCTTTATTTACAAGTATGGCGCGTCGTCAATATCTTCGAATAATTCCAAAGGGATGATGTGGATGCGCTAACTCAGTAATCATGATTGCGAATTGATGGATGGCGAGTCATAAGTTTGAGTTTTGGTGCTACTGAAGATTCGCCGTGTAGAGGCTTTGACGCACTTTAAATATGTCGTGGTTCACGAGTTGTAGAAGTTAGGTGAGAGCGCTTCAACCTCACGTGTCCCGCCCAAATCGTAGTTCCAAAACGACGTTCACGCACCTTCATGTTGCAGCGGAATTAAGGACCGATACGTTCGGAAGGTTTTAAAAAACATAAATGGATATTTTTATGATTTTATCCCCGTTAGAAACCCAAAAAAAATTTTTTTTTGGGGGACATTTTGACAAAAGTTATTTAAATACAATATTTGGAAAAATTTTGAATAACCTTTTTTTTTGTTCCCTTTTTGTGAAAAAATGCTTCTATTGTAATAATATTTTGCCTGTCTATAGCTCAGACCTCTGTACAGAGGCTCAACTATGATTTTTGAAACATTCACATTATTTTCAGAGTTACAACCACTTGAAATAATTATTGGCGTATGTTCTTAAAATTTCTCCCTTCTGTTGTCGTAAAACATGGATAAAGCCACTTCTAAGTTATATATTTCAAAAATTCTAGAGTTGAGCCTCTGTACAGAGGTCTGAGCTATAGACAGGCAAAATATTATTTTAATAGAAGCAATTTTCACCAAAGGAGAATATTTTCAAACGGGTCATTCTATGTTCATTTTTTGTCAAAATAGTGTACTTAAATAATTTTTTATTGTAATACTATTCTTAAAACAATTTTATATACATTTTCTAATCTAAGTGACACTAAATATCATAAATAGTATCCATTTATACGCTTTGGCAAAATCACGGTTCCGAACGTAGTCGGATACCTTAATAGAAATTCAAATCAAATCCACAGCGATGTGATAAGCTTCTGTATTCTGTAAGACTATTAGCTAATGTTTTACTAAGTAAGCTTCTGTATTTTAGATGATGTAATTTAAAATATTCATAATTAATATTTGTAAGAGAATTATTACAAGAAAATCCAAATAATTATAATAGAGAGAGGAATCTGGAAAAACACTTCAGCATACCCAAAAAGTGTGAAGTGCTTAAATAGTTTTCAGTGTGTGCGAAAAATGTTGACAATTTATATTTGTTACCAAAATTACAATGTAAGCAGTTCATAAAAAGCTCAGAGATCTTTCAGGATAAGGATATTTATAATATTTCATAGAAATTTACTGTTCCCTCTCTTGACACCACATCGCATTAAAAAAATTTTCGAACTTTCTCATACGTAGTAATAGCTACCCTCGAAAACTCCTGAAAACTTCTCAATGACGTCACTGGTCATCTCGAAAGAAATACTTTCGACGTTTTCAAAGAAGCTTTGTTTAAAGTCATTGATTGAGGAGCTTTTCTATAACTGTGCCTTGTCATTGCTCGGATTGAACGGGGTTTGTTTGTCGTTTTTTTTCTTTTTTCCTTATATCACAAAACTCTGTTCAAGTTTTTAGGGCAAAACGCATTCCAGAAATCCTTTCATTGTTTGATCTTATTTTGCCCCCGTTGTTTCTTGAAAGAACAAATTTTGGATTAGATTGAATATTAACGCGACGTTCAGCAACACGAGGGTTTTTTGGGACGGACCACGAAATTTTTTAACCATGGTCAAAACGGGACGACACCAGCTGGCACCCCCTCCAACTACCACACCAACCCCAAAACGGGGGGGATTTTCGCCCCGACAGATTTAACGTGCATCGCTGCCCACACGGGGTCTCTAGTGGTACGGGGTGAACTGTGACAAGGCCCACGATCCGATACCTTAACCACTGGACCGCGGCCAAAAAAAGCGTGAGGCTCACAAGCAAAATTCCTTTTTTTTCCGATCCTGCAATAATTTTGTTCAGCTGTTTGTTGTTTCAAATTTTTTTAAAAGTTATTTTTGATTAACCTCGCACTCTTAAGCAACATTCTAAAGTGACGGATCTCGTTATTTTGAACATTAGTCAAGTGACGATAACAGCACCTGAATTGGCACCTCACTCTTAAATCATTCACACAACGCCAAAGGGAAGAATTTAGGTCATGGTAGATTTTACGTGTTTCAGCGTGTAAACAATGAGTTTTAGATTCAAACTCCCTAGTTTCCGCCTATGAGTTCGTGACCACGACGACTCGGCTACCATGTTCAAAGTGTTTTTAAAACATATTTTATTGAAAGCCTGTTTTAAAATACAAACCTATATAATATTATTTGTTTAAACACATCATTATAGATTTTTCTCATTTTGTTAAAACCGGATTTTATTAAAGTTCATTTAATTTTTGACTTCAATAATTTAAAATGTTCCTTGCAAAAAAATTATATATCCATTACATTCTTTTTCAAAATGCGATTTTATTGAATGTAAAAATTACACAGAAAGAAATATATATAAATTTATAAGGCACTGGCTATAATTTTCGGTTGAATTGTTACCCCTTGGAATTAAATTTAAAAATTTCTTTTGTTTTGTCCCCTTTCTAATATTTTATTTAATTTCTTGTTAAATCTCCGGTTGAATTTTAGCTTAAGATTTTTAAAATAATTATTTTTTTTTTATCACTTTTAAAGTAAAATTTTGAAATTTTTAGTAATATCTATGTGTGAGTTTTTAATACCATTTTAATGAATTTTGCTTTTTAATTAAACCTCATTTATATATCACATTGTTTTAATCTCGTACTTTGAATCTGTTTTTTCATTCACACACACACACAATTCCTACTATTATCTCACACTTTTATTTATTTATTTATCTTCGTGGAATTTTTAATCGTTAATAAAATACATTTTAAAGCGCTCAATTGAGCTGAAATTTTATGTACACTATTGTTTTGGGTGACAATACGATATAATTTAAGTATAATTAATAAAAATTAATTGACTGAAACTAATTATTTAAATAATTACAGATACAGCCCCGTTGGTTTCATTTTTAGCGACTTGGGTCAAAACTTTAAAAGATTTTTTTTCTCACGTTTTAAAACATTCACTTGAACTGAAATTTATACAAACGATTGTTTTGGATGACAATGATACTTTTTAAAGATAATTAAAAACCAATTCCCCTTTAAAGTTGTGATTCTGTCCTTTTATGTCCTATTAACTTTTAATAAAAAGTAGCTAAAAAAAATTTTTTTTTGTTAATTTAGTAGGAATTATTAAAAAATTTTAAACATGTAATATAAAAAAAAATTAAATCACCAAACAAAAAAGTTTTGGGTTTTTTTTTGAGTTTTTGGCCCCTCTTGGGCCCTAAGACTCCCTAATCACTCTGCAAGAATTTGTTAAAAGTATTATCCATAATCAATAATTAAGAAATGAATTATATAATGGTTGATTAATTTATAATTAAAAATTTTGTTAGCACTTCGAATATAAATATTTATTAATTACAGAAATGTTACATGAACAGTAAATAATAAAACGCGTTTTGTATAATAAAACATTTTATTTATATTTAAATTTCTTGGTAAGGTTGATGAAGACTATCCATTTGATTACTTTACCGATGGAAGAAAAATTAATAATCGTGTTGTTTTTGCATTTGTAATTTTTCATAGTGGTTTTGGAATAGAACATCACCAATTCAGAATTCACAATGAATGAACTGTTTTTATTACCGAATTTTTGAGTATCAACTATATACAATGAAATAAAGGCTCTTCTAAATATTTGATTTGCTCACAGATTTTCTTTTTTTTTTTCCCTTAGAAAATTTTACAAAATATTTCAACTTCCAATAATATTATTGTTTAAATTTTAAGGAATCTTGAAATTCTTAAGGATTCAAATATCCTAGTGTTTTTTACTTTTGTTCGTGGCCGTACTGGAATATTTGGAAACGAAAGAGCTGAGTTCGTGGCAAAATCCGAAACCAAACGAGGGATTGAAATTTCAGTCAATGTGTGTTCCGAAATCGTTCTACAAGGGAAAAAAAACCGTAAAAGAAAATATTTCGACCCTTTGGAATACTCAGTACACACAATCAACTAAGTGGAGCAAACAAGGGGGGGTCTAGGGGCTTTGATTTTTTTCCGATTGATTATAGTTCTAAGTATATAGTACGTAAAATTTAATTAAGTATTTGTTATTAATGATTAATTTTATTAATTATTGCTAATTATTTATTCAATAATTAGTTTTTTACTGTGTTTTGTTCCCGAAAATCGACAAAATCAAAAGGAGCATGATACAAGAATGGTAAACTTTCGACCCCCTTTGAAAAATTTCTGTGTGCGCTACTGAATCAGCTCACACTTTTCTGAAAAAGGAATTTTTCCAACCCATTTCACATATCTTGCGATCACTTTTTTACAAATTATAAAATCATTCAATTCCTTATTGGCCATGGAAATTTTTAAGTGTACCTGAATAGATTTAACCTGTATCCTTCCAAATTTTGTGACTGTAATGTTGGTGGGGAGCATTTCATCCTTTTCTGCTTAAAATTTAAGAAAGAGAATAAATGCCTGAAAACCAAGTTGAATGTTCTTAAAATCAACTGGCCTTCTAATTTTTCTCAGCTTGTTTCAAGTAAAGCTTCGTTCACTTTTTCTTTGTATCTTCATTGATTTGATTTTGTAAATTTTTCATTTCTCTGTTTTTGTAATTTCATTGTATTGGTTTTGTTACGTAATTTATTTATTTTGTGATGTATTTTGGTGTTTGTAACTTATTTGTTTTTGTTATTTCATTATTTTGTAACTTCTGTTTTGATATTTGTTTTATTTTATTTATATTATTTTCTTTTTTATTTATTTATGTCTGTAATCTCCGTGGGATACTTGTGGTGCCTGAGAATTTTTTTTTATCTGTCTTCAATAAAAAAAAAAAAGGAATGTTTTGCCAAGACGCTGGTGTTCTGCGACTCCAGGTTTTATTAAGGAAATCGCTGTTGAGTTCGCTTACTTATGAGTAGGCTGTCAAGCTTTAAGGCATATGTAGCTAAATCTCTTAAAAACGGATTTTCAACTGCGTCTTTTTAGTAAAAATGTGACCCCAAAATAATGCCCCATCACTTATAAGCTAAGATTTTGAATGAAAAACATCTTTCAACTGTATGTTAAAAATTTTTCTCCGTTGATTCTCAACATCCAATTTAGATTGGTCTGCTAATTCTAAAGACGGATCATAAAAAGAAGGACAATTTGAATTTAAAAAATATATGAGGGGAAAAATTATTTATCTTTTTTAAAGTTACATAATTTGAAGGGATTCGGTTCAAAAGTTGCTCTTGAGAAAATTATGGCATCTTTGATAGATTTCTTTTGTATATTCTGGAGAAATTATTTTACTTTTGCTTGTGTGTTTATTCAAAAAGACATATCCAAAATCTACTTTCTTCAGCATTTCGGAGTTTCCCTATGTTTTCATTGGCAACTAAAGTCACCAAATTTTTTTTGGTGATTGTTCCAAAATAAGTCATTTATTCGAACTTGTTCCAATACTTTTATGAGTGGTTGAAAGTAGCAAAAAGTATCGAGACCATCAAGTGTAGTAGCGTAAAATTAGCGAAATAGCAATGGGATAAAAAAAAGTAGCGAAAAGTTTTCAAAAGTAGCAAAATTCGCGAAAAATCGTACGATCTGGCAACACTGTATCTGTGTGTCAGTGTTTGTGCCTCTGAGTCCTCCCGAGAGATTCGAGAGGTGGAATACGTCCCGCCCGCGAAAGTGCCATGTGATGTAGAGTCACTTGCTAGGGCGTATTCGGGGAAACCATTCTACTATTGGTCCAATTCCCTCTCACACTGTATACTTTGAAGTCAGCGGCTGGCGTGGGAACTGCGCTGGTCACCCTTCTGTCGGCGAAATCAAGGGAGGTCAGAGGTTGACATTCCTTAGAACATCAGCGCCGGAGTGTCCAGCCTGGACTACTTTCCCATGCGAAACTGCTTGACCTTTGAGACGCCACTGGTTCCCAACAGGAAATGGGTCCTTTGGGGAAGACCTCCACATTTTCTTTATTTTGAACTCACTTTTATAAATGACTGTTTAAATATTTTATTCAGTAGTTATAGATAATGTTGAGGTTGGAAATCCTCTTCCCTGCGATTATCGTCTGATTTATCTGGTTACTTAATTTATTTGCTGACACATAATCGTCTGTTGTTAAAATTATAATACTTAAGTTGGCATCTTTTGTAATAAATCTAAATTTCTGTTAGTTCAAATCGGAGAAAATGATTGAAATACGTATAAGTCGACTATGAAGAAACTTAACACGTAATTAATTTTGTATATTTTCTGAAATATTATCATCCATCTGGAGATCTTTTTGAAAATTAAGAATAAGAGAAACTGTAGAATAAAGTTCGCCTACTATTATTCCAAAAAACGAGTAAAAATTAATCTGATAATTTGATTATTTTATGTACTCCTTTTTTAGTAAAATTATTCCAAAGATCAGTTCAGTATTCAATTTGATTCAGTAAGAATTGCACATCAATATGTAATTTAGAAATGGAGTTCTTAACATAAATTTCTTACATATAAAATTTTATAATGCATTGCTTTTGTCTTTGTTCTTAGGTGCTATTAGCTATTGTTCACAGGTAAAAGAATATGCACAGAATCAACATGTATTAACTGTTTATTAATCAATCTAATTTAATTCTTTTATAATTGCATTTTATTCATAAATGTGTACACGAGTTATAAAGTTCTTTTTTACTATAATTCTTTCATTACAGTAACTTACGCTTTTTTTGCGATTACAACATTTGACAATTAAAACGTAAATGAAAAATGGCATAAATATTTTTATTTTAGTTTCTAATTATAAAAGATTGAATTTTAAAATTATTGTTAATTAGACTAATTGTATTATACCGATTAATACTAATACTCTTATTATTCCACCTCCCCGAAAAAAAAAGGTATCCAAAATTTTCATTAAAAATACAATGTGGAACATGCTACGTTTTCCGATGCTAATACTCAAAGTAGGAGTGAAAAGTATAGCTAAAAAGATGCTATGTAATGTCAATTAAATACAATATATTTCAAAAAATTTGCCACGAAATATACCAAGAAAGAAATCAAATCATGATGAAATATTTTGAAGGAGCGATAAACACAAAATCATCTTAAAAATCTGAATTATTTGTATCTATTTCCATTAATTTTTCAGTTACCCATCTACATTTAAATCAAGTAAATATGTCAAACAATTAAAGAGATTATGTGTAAAAAAATCCTCAAACTTACAAGATTTATTTCAATTCTGTATGAACACATTATGAAGAAATTCTCAATCTTTTAATTCATTTTCAAGACTATTAAGTTTATGATGAGTAAAAGTAGAGAAGTGTGTGGAAATGATGAAACAAATAAACATATTCATAAAACTTTCTATTTTGCATGTCACATTTTTTACGCACTACCATTGAAAAGGGTTTTGTTTAAAAAAAAGGCCTTTTAAAATAATTGGAAATTTTGATAGAATATGTGGTTGTGAAAAGTTTACCCTACAGAAGACATGTTTGTTTTTAAAGGTATCCGACTACGTTCGGAAACCGATTTTGGCATAAATGGATTTTTCGATTTTTGGTGTCATTTTAGAATCATGTAAAAAATTGTTTTGGACATTTTGACAAAAAAAATTTTTAAATAAAGTTTTAAAAAATTAACTTAGATTAACCTTTTTTCAAAATGTTCTCCTTTTGTAAAATTTCTTATAATAATATTTCCCGTATATAGTTTTAAACCTGTACAGAGGTCAACTGGAATTTTTTAAGTATATCCCTTTAAAAGTGGGTTTTTCCCGTGTTTTACGACAACAGAGGGAAGTTTTTTTAAAAAAAAACGAATAACTTTTTTAAAATTTGGGTTAAATTAAAAAATAATGGGGTTTTCAAAAATTCTAGTTGAGCCTCTGAAAAGAGATCTGAACTATATACAGGCAAAAATTTTTTAAATAAACTTTTTTCCAAAAAAGAAGAACTTTTAAAAAAAATTATTCTAAGTTAACCTCCCAAAATTTTTACAAAATTTTTAAAAAATAAAACTTTTTTTTTCCGGAAAAAAATTTCCCTAAATTTTTATCCTTTCCGGCGTGTCGGCCAAAAAAATTAAATATTTTTTTAAAGGATTGTGTATGCATTATAAAATGAAATAAAAAGGGCCCTTAGAGTTTTTGCTATTTCAACTAAAGATGTAAAAGATAGTTAAATTAGTTCCACTCAAAAATGGCCCTACTCCCCTGTTGTCTATTATACAATCGAAAAAAAATACAATTCGCACCCTTACGACATCAACAGCAAAAATCAAAAATTGATATATTTGATTTCTTTTTAAAAAAATTTCCCACCAAATTTTTATAAAAAAAATAATTTTTTTTTTAGAGAAATGGTTCATGATGGGAAAAAAAGGCCTGTGGGCCCAAAATTTAGTATCGCGGTATAGGACTACATTCTAAAAAGTGAAAGTGCTTTAAATATGGTTATTTGCTTTGGTTTGTGATTTTTTTTCCCCAAAAAAAATTTAGCAAAAAAAACCTTTTTTTGATATATTTTGTTAACCTTTAGACAAATACTACCTTCTGTCATATACATTTGTTGTCCTTTGGTGACTTTGGAACTGTAATGATCAAACTGAAGGTTATAGCAGCATTTAAATTCTTTTGTGTCAATGCAGTGATAAAAAAAACAAGTAGAATATAAATAATCCCAAAAAATTAGAAAATCTAAATAAACCCGGGAAACCAAAATTGCCCAGCAATCTGGGGCAATTAAAGAGCTTGCGTAGGTCAGTGTCTGACCCACGGGGCAGGGTTAAAACACTGGAATATAAAATAAATTGATATTAATTTACAAAAAACTCTGAATGATTACTTTTTTTCAATATACGGTGTTTATGAAATTAAAATTTATTTTATGTGGTTTAAAAAGTATATTGAAAGAGGAGAACCTCTATATAAGGAATTTTCCATATAAAGAATTTTTTTTCATAATTTAACGACTTCATCAAATAAAGGTACGAATGTATATAAGGGGAATGCTTCAATACAAATATGGCGGAGCTTCACAATTAGTTTAAAACTCAGAATAATTTAACCCCATCTCCAGTTAGTTCTCGTAAATATTCTTAAGAACATATAAGTTTTAATCGTCATTCTATAGATTTAAAAATTTTAAAATCTGAGTTTTTTTTTTTTTAATCTTATAAGGTATATTATTAAGAGCAGAGAGCTCACTTATCACAGGGCCATCAAAGTAGAAAACAAGTAACCATGTACAGAGCTCCTTCCGTTCTTAAAGCCCCCTTTTAAGTTTTAACAGTTTTTCTACGATTTATGCAAAAAGCTTCTGTCCAGTAGTGTAGCTAGGTAACCTAAGGCCCCGGTGCAAAAAAGAAAAGAAAATGAGGGCCATAGGAAGTTGGATTGAACAAAACGTCATTGGGGAATTTTTAGTTATTTATTTATTTATTCTGGAGGATTGAACTCATCCATCAGAGGGCTTAGAGCTACAAAATGGTCCATCGAAGTACACAGGAAATGATACAAAAAATATGCATAAACAAGAAAATACAATATTATTATAATTATTTTAACAGAAAAAAAAAAACTTTCTACAAAATTACATTAGCCTATTGCAGATATGAGACGATTGCGAAATATTGAAACAGGAAATTAGTTTATTATTATTAATCATCTACACTATTAAAATTCGAAGGTAAATAAACATATCTATGCGACTAGGTGTATCTTCTCAAGAATTGCACGACGCAGAAATTTCGCCAAAGGTACCAAAAGATCGGAGGACGTTGCTGACGTTGCTGACGTCTCTGGGAAACGGAACGCGAAGCGTTCCTCCATCTATATCGAATGTGATGGGCCTGATGTGGATGGGCCTGGCTTAGAAGAGTCTCCTGATTGGTTGTGGGATTGTGGAAAGGGGAGGCGTGGCTATGGAAACAGTGAGGGATAGCTTCATGGATTCGGCGGGAAAGTCCTGATCGTTGTTTGAGTGGTGAGCTGCTGGTTGGTCTATGGCACTGTGAGAGTAGGCACCCTGTTGGCTGCACTGATGCATTGGAACTGAGCAAGTGGGAGGGGTATAGAAAGTTAGCCTGTGGGAATTGAAAATTTAAAGTTAAAGAAATGCGAGAAAAATTTAGAAAATAGAAAATAATGGTCGCTCGCCACTCGGCGAGCACTAAATTTTGGGGGATAATACGAGTCTGGGAGAATTCTCCTAGGTCTTTTAATATCTGGCTCTGGATAATAGTTATTTAATTTTTGAACGTTTTCATTGTCAATATTAGGTAGTCTATTGAAAAATGAGATGGCCAGTTTTGTAAATAAGCTTTGAAGGGAGAATTTGATATCTTTATAAATTAAGGAGTTCCTAGTATATCTATCTGCTTTAACAATATTTCTGATTAATGAGTTCTGAGCAATTTCAAGAATTTTTAAGTTTGAATCTGCAGCATAGCCCCACACAGGCGCACCATAGGTTGTTTGGTCGCAAAACGGCAGTGTAGAGAAGTAACTTATTATACATATTTAAATCAGATTTCCGGCCAATTAAGGGGAAGAGTGCTTTTTAGAGCCTTCCGGAATTTATCGCGTTTTGTGTTAAATGTTGTTTCCAAGTGAGTTTGTTATCGAGTACCAAACCAAGGTTTTTTTGTGCTCTGAGACCACTGGAGTTGTGTTGAATAGAGAGTAGGAGGCGTCGGTTTTGTTTTTTTTTTTGTGAAGAAACTGCTATCGTCTTATCTACATTAATTTAATTTTCCATGTGTCAAGTAATTTTGGAGTAGATGGGTGATTGTTAAGTGCCAAGTAATGGTGTTGTGTTTTTTGTAGGTAGCGAGCGTGACAGTTCGTCGGCATAAATATTAGTGCTAGTTTGGGGGTGAAGGGATGTCGTTGATATAGATGTTAAATAGAGGGGCCCAGGGGGGACCCTTGGGATTTCCCATAATTGATACTGAAAGTGTTAGAGAGGGTATCATTTACTCTTATTTTGAAATGATCGTTAAAAAGATATAGAGTTAATTAGGTGAATTAGAGCAGGTGGAAAATTGTTAATAATGAGCTTATAGATGAGCCCACTGACCCAGACCCTGTCGAAAGCCTTTTGGATGTCGAGAAAGACAGCTCCAGTGGATCTGCCTCTCTGAAATCCAGCAGTGATTTTTTCAGTAAGTCCGAGCAGTGGGTGATAGGTCGAAGATTCCTGGTGAAGCCATATTGATTAGGATTGCTAAAATTAGTATCTTAGTAAATTGTTTAAGTCTAATCAGAATCAATATTCAGTGATTTGCTGAAAATGCTTAGGAGGGAAATTGGACGATAACTAGATGGGTTGTGGGCATTTTTATCTGGCTTTTTGATGGGAAAGACAACGGCTATTTTCCAGTTATTTGGAAAATGCCTGAAATAAAGAATTTTATTAATTAAGTAAGTTAAGATATATAGAATTTTGATGGAGAAGTTTTTAACCATTTTATTAGTGATTAGATCAGAGCCAGGAGCTTTGTTATTTTTTAAATGCCTGACGTAATCAATTTCATCAGGTGTAGTAGAGGGGGGGGGGATGGGAGGGATTGCTGAAAAATTCTTCTAGAGTGTTAGTAATTTCCTTATCAATAGGATGGCTGCCATCACCAGGTCTTTATTTTCAGTGAAGTTATCTTTAAGAGTTAGTGCGAGAATATTTCCTTTTGTTCGCCCTATTGCGACTCAGAAGGGCTTGAGGGGGAAGGAATATTAGATCGTTTATTGCAAAAAGAATTTTTGACACTGCCAGAGGCTATTGTCCTAGTGTTTAGTGATTCTAGTTTAGTTTGCCATGATTGTTGTGAGTGTTTCCTTAATTTTTTAACTTTTCTTGCAGTCTGTGAATGCGTTTTATTGTTGGGTTTAATGTGGTGAAAAAGCTTTTAGCTCTGTTCTTGTCTCTAATGAGTTGATGTATGTGATTGGGAGTGTAGGCGTGTTTCTTGTTTTCATTGGCGACGCTGTTTGATGGGCGGAGCGAACGGCAAAAGGTGAAAAAGTTGATCTTTTCTTCTGGTGGGGTTGTTGATATCGGTGAAGTTAGAGATCGGAATCATAGTATTTAAATTATTTTTAAGAAGACCAACAGGGGGTAACCCTATGGTTATCTCGGTGAATCGGGGAAAAAAAGAAATTTAGAATTACTGGGTTTTTGACCCGAAGAGAGTTCTGCTAACGAATTTATAGTATAGGGAAGTGAAAATTATTGATGATGCAAAATCGATAGTATTAGAGATCTGTACCGAACCTGGTTGGGGTGTGGGGGAAAATGCGATATTGAGGTCGAGAATGTCAGCAAAATTTTAAGTTGGCATCCTCTGATAGAATTATTGGGACATTCCACATATTGTGTGTAGCGTTAAAAAACGCCAAAAAATCACACAATTGCTGCTGGTCTGTAAAATATTTTTTTAAGTCGAGGGTGAAAGCCTTTCATCTAATTTGGGGAACGTGGAGAAGTAATGGAGAAAGGGTTTAAATTTTGAGGGGTAATTACTACCACTGTGGCTTCGATGTGATTAAGGGGAGGGGTGGGGATATTATAATGATAGATATTTCGTTTTACAAGGATGAGTTCCACCTCTTGCTCGTCCATCTCCGGTGTAATCGTTACGATAGCAGATGAGTTAGGAATGTTTTTAAATTGTGTGAGGGTCTCAGATGTGTTTCTTGAAGCAGGAATTATATCGGGGGAGTACTTCTCTACAAAAATTTTGAACTCAGAAATTTTTTTTTAAGATCTTAGCGTTCCAAGAGCATAGTTTCAAGCCAATCGAGGTTCGACTAATCATCATTAGCTTTGTTGAGGATAGCCTCTAATAGGGCGTACAGTCTGTCGTCTCTAGTTTTATTGTTTCTCCTGGGAGGAGGGGAGGGGTGTTAATTAAGCGCAGCAATTTGCTGCGTGAGATTCTAGGGTTTGCATTGTTTGTTGAAGCGTTTGAACTATTGGCTTGTTTGGAGTATTTTCCGTATTGTTATTTATGGTAGGTGTCGGGGATATTGATTTTTTGACTGGCTTGAGGTTGCTGAGGAATCACCCGGAACTTCGTTGCGTGTCGCCATCTGGTGTGTGTTTTTGCGGTTAATTGTTGGTTGTGGTTTAGTAGCTTGTGCGTAGGAGACGTTTGGCCTGACTATGCTTTCCACTACCGTAGTGTAATTATTGCTGATAGGATTGCCTTTACGAGGCTTAGGGAAGAGGGGGCATTTAGAGTAGTTGGCCATGTGGCCGTATTCTTGGCAGTTTATGCAGAAGGGGTTTTCGACTCGTTGTATGGGGCATTCTTTAGTTTGATGGGGCTGGCTACATTTAATACAGCGGGGTGCCAAAAGATCGGAGGAATCCCCCCTTTTGACTATTTATATTCTAATATTGCAATTAGTTAAAAGATATTAAAACCTTAAAATGCATAATTATTGGCATTTTTTCCCGCCAGACGGCGAAGTTCCAATTTTTCGACCTTTTTTTTTATTATTATTCCAGAAGTTTTTCAAACATGATCTAATTTTTTTATAAGACTCAGACAAAAAAAATAATTACAGAATCGGAGAGATCATTTACTTCCCCACGATACGGTATAATTATTTTGTAAAATAAATTATATTTTCTATTTTTTATGATTTTTTCTAAAAAGAGTCAAAATTGATACGTTTTTATGAAAACGATCACTTTGAGAAAGAGTATTAGAAGTGCTGATTTTGTGAAGGAAAAGGAAAATTTACAAAAGTAGAGAAAGCCTGTATAACGATAGGCCATGCAACTAGTATTCTTATTAAAAATAGAACTAGGAAGGAATTGTTTCTTGTGTTGGTTTTTTTAAGAAGTAATTACAAGTATAGTAAGATTTTTCATTTATTTTCAAGTAACAGTTTGTAGAAAAATGGAAAAATTGAAAATAATATAAACTTTTCAACAAAAAATTTCGCAACACTGAACAAGCAACGAAAAGAATTTAGGGGAATTTCCTACAAGTTCGAAATTACTTTCAAGTGAATCGCAATGATTATAGTTATGTTGCAACCTTTTACATTTATATCTTAACTTTGGGGGAAATTATCGCAAATTCGGCTTGCTTGGTGGTCAGGGTCCGAGGGCTCCGGTACACGGCACTGCCTAGCCAATTGGTAGCTACGTCACTGCCTCAGTCATTCCTTTGAAAAAAGTTATATTTTTTATGATGCTTGAGATGCATGATTTAAAAACTTTAGGAAAACTATTATGATTCAGACCAGTTCATACTCATATGATATTACGGGCCACATGATCGATTTTATACTAAGTTTGAGACCACATGTATATTTTCAATGTTGAAAAATTAATAAAATATGATTTTTAGAATGATTACAATGTACTTATTAGACTCAATGTATAGTATCATATACATACATAGTCATTTTATTTTTTATGTTATTTTTAAAACTTAAACTATATAAATATTTTATCACAAAAACAAAAAGTTTCATAATAAACAAAAATAAAAGTTATAAAAAATCCACACAGCTTAATATTACTTTTAGAAGATATTTGACATCCTTTTTCACAAAGCTAGTCATCAAAATTTGATTGAGGAATTTGAGCAGATGCAATTTTTAGAATTGATAATAAATGTTAATCGGTTACTCTTGGCCTTTCTAAATTTTTGCTATTTTTCATTAAACAAAAATTGTTGCTAAGTATCAAATAGCGTGCAAATAGCAAAACATCATTTTTGCCTTGAAGCTTAAGATTAAATTGATAAAGATGCTTGAAATGTTAACTTACATAGAAAGGATCTTTGTCCTTTCAACTTAGTGCATTCACAATGTTTTGTTTCCAAGAAAATTATGATTTCGTGCAGCAATTTGAAAAATTGTTTTAATGCTTTACAACACAAAAGCCTTTGAAATTCTTTATAATATGGTGGATCATTGCTTTCACATTCTATTTCTACTAGAAATGCAACATAGTGACAATGATTAAGTATATGTGTTAGAGTATTGCTTACAATTTTGATGACTATTTTTAAAATATGTCCGATATTTAAAATTTTGAAGCACAGTACTTTCTGTAGAGTGATACTACGAATATGTTAAAAATTATTATTGCCACGCTGTTTGCATATTTCTTTTAATCTTGTAAAAACTCCTTTAGTAATGTCAGTCATCGTAGGTGCATCATCTGTAGCAAGTTAACCAACTTTTCTAATGGTAACTTATACTTCTTCAAAGTAATGTATCGTAAATGCATCAAAAGTATCAGCTCTAGTGGTTGTATTAAGCATAAAAATGATTTCAAAAAGTTCTTCACTTATTTTTGAAGTTATACTTCTTTTGCGGCGTTAGAGAAATAGGATGAGGGTAAATTTTTACGATGCGCGCGCACACCGTCATTGATGCGAAAATACTTTGTCGAGAAATATACAGAACGGGACAGATCATTCCCGCCTTCGAAATCTCAGAAAAATATTTCTCTTCATTTCCCTGAAGAAGGGACACCCGAGTTTGAACCGGAGACTTCTCGATCTTCAGTCGATTGCCTTACCACTGAGCTATACACCCGCGTCAGCGAACCTTTGCTTTGCATTCCGTAGGAACGGATACGAGAATGCTTTGTCTAGAAATATGCAGAACGGGACAGATCTCTTCCACGCGTTCGAATTTCTCAAAAAAATATTTCTCCACTTCTCTGAAGAAGGAGGCACCCGGGTTTGAACCGGGTACCTCTCAATCTGCAGTCGAATACTCTACGACCTACTACTCTGTGTATTGTTGGGATGTACGTGACCATTTACGTCACAGTTGTTCTCCCCCGGGGGAGTTAGTTTCGTTTTCCTTTCCCGAGCTAGTGCCGCCCCATTTGCAACTACAGACACCGGACAGGTTCTAATAGATTACTCTTGTGTTTAATCACAAGCAGTCCTATGTTCAAGTGGCTGGGTTCCCTGCTTCTATTTTGTTTAATTGTTTTAAATGTTTTAATTATTTTAAAATGATCATAACTTGGGGGCTCTTCAGGAGGATGTCTTAATTTTCTTGCGAACGATTTTTCCCGCCGAGACATTCAATATGAGGTATCAGGTGTCACATTCGGTTCACTTCATCTCCAGATACAGTCTGATACCTCCATGTTATAGGTCCTATTGTCCCTGTGTAGGGGTGTTTAAATTATTTAAATCATGATTATCTCAGGTTTGGCTGGTCCGATTGACTGAAGGTTAGTATCGTTTAACTCTGCTTCGTGACTGCTTTTCGGCCTGCTTTCCTGCTAAAGATGTTTAGAAAATTTTTAATCTTGTTACGCCAAAGATTATAAGTTCTTACGTGCGTACACATAAGTACACACACACTTTTTTTTTATTAACATCACATCCATGTATAAAAACGGTCAGTTGAATCATATTTCGAATATTTGCGCTTTCATCAATTGCACAAAACAGAATATGCCCGAAATGTTGATATTCAGAAACGTAGCTATCACCGTATCAACCGTGTCAATGATACAGGACCTCAAAAAACAAGGGCCCTGTTTATAAGTTCTATTCTAATAAGTTTTATTAATGAGGTCATTTTCATTTATTTTCCAAAAAAAATAGGGACCCAAGAAATTTTGATACAGGCCAGTGTTGATATCGTTCAATTATGCTGATCCTTCAATTATGCTGATATGGCTGTATCTCGACTTAAACATACATTTGAATATTTTTTTTATTGGTTCCAGACGTAATGCTTCCGACGTTTAATTATTTTCTTTCAGAAAATGAGCCATTAAATGTGATAATATATAAAGAATTTTTTACAGGAGTGATACCGTCTTCAGAAAATTTAATAAACACATTTTGTCATTTTTGAAAACTAATTTTAATTGCGACAATTTTCTTTTGCGAAGATTTTGAAATGGATGTTCTTAGGACCTTTTAATATAATATTTCTTAATAAGTAAAGGCCTTTTAATATTATATTTCAGCCGTAATATTTTATTCTTTTTTTGGACACAAAAATGCTGCACTATATATTTTTAAACATTAAAACTATACACAGCTCCCCGACGACTTATGACGTCATGTAGTTCTGCTATCGTTGATTGGACATTCCAAATAGAGAAAATGGTGACGAGTGAATATTAACGTAGCCCTATTTGGTTGCCGGGGCTTTTTGGGGGCAGGCCTCGTAATTTTGACCCATTGTCAAGTGACGAGGATGACATCTTAACTGGCCCTACTGTCCTAACTTCGGTACCGCACCAACACGGGAACATGTTTCAGCTCTCGACAGATTTAATGTGCATCCCCCAGTGACGTAGCGTGGGGGGTGCAGAGGGGGCCATGGCCCGGGCGGCATACGAAAAGAGGTGGCGGCAAGCACAGAAATATTTAAATTCAAAAAATATTTCAAGCTACAAATCGCGCCCGCGCGACGAAACTGACGGAAACGAGTGAAAGTTTTAATACACGCGCAGATGCAGAAAGTTTATTTGTCCCCATGTATCGCATTCGTTTTTATGTAACTTGGCTTCAAGCAACCGGTACTGTTTGAAGTCAATAATGCTCAAAATTATTTGCAAACAGAAGGTCTAAATATCCATCAATGTGCTAAAAATATGTGTTTAAGACATTTTAAAAAAGCCAAACAAGGGGAATTCGGGATGCTTTTTAATATAAACTAAAGTTTGTAAAAGGGAAATTTTTTTTGAACCCCTAAGACGAATCAGGATGAAGCATATATTTGGCGACGGAAGAAAAAAATATTCGTTATCATACGAAGATGACTTGGGGGAACAATGTTTCAACAATAGACAGGAAATGCTGTTTTTTGAAAAAGATTCCAACAGTTGCAGAATCTAGCTCAAAAGTATGTTTTTTTAAGGCCTGAAGTATATTGAGCGTGGACGAACGTAATTGATCAAACTTTTCAAAACTTAAAAAAAAGAATTCCCAAAGGCGCGTATGTCTACAATTTTTGGGCCAAAACCCAGGTTAAAATGAACCATTTGGCCCGCCCCTGGGTTTATTAAAATATATTTTGATCCAAACTTAAGGATGGCACCAAATATTGCCATAATGTTGAGAATTTTTTTAACATCTGTCATTAGTAATGACAGTTGTGTGAGAGAAGCTTCTCTGAGCTAAAATTAATCAAAAATTACCTGAGATCGACTATGTCCACGTTAAGGGGACACAGTGCGATTCCATTGACAAAAATCGGTCAAGAAATCAAATTTAATTTTTTTTGTCTAATTTGTTTTTTTATATGGTTTTCTACAAACTCAAAATATTTGAAAGCTTTAAGTTAAAAAAACACAGATTTATGATAACTTTTATGCTTGTTTTTATTCACATTTCAATGGCAAATTAAAACTTTAAACTGACTTGTCTCAGAAAGATAAAATAACTAGTTTGTCTTCATTTAAAATGCTAAGGCTTTTTTTCTATTGTGTTTAATACTTGGAACTTTTTTCACTTGTTCCTAATATTACATGGAACAAAAGTTGGTATGCATTTTTCAATCAAAGCAATACTTATTTTTTAAAAAATAATTGAAGTTATAATTTACACATTTTTTAAGGAATTTTTGATAAGCATTTATAAAAAGAAGTATTGTACGAATACCAATCATGATATTACAAAACCCATACCAACTTTTGTTACACATAATTTAACGTACTTGTAAATCAAATTACATATATGTTAGTCAATTTTTGTAGGAGTAGCATTTTAAAATCATAAAATTCAAGTTTTACCCTTAAAAAATTAAATGGTTCGCTTTTTATGAAGTTTTGAACAAAAAATTTGTTTTACATCATACATACACATAGGGGGCAACCAAAAAATTATGAAAATCATTAAATTGAAACTTTTTGTATAAATCGTACCATGTCCCCTTAAGGGTAACACATTTAGCTATTCTGGCAATTGAACATGACATAGATATTGACAATTGTATAAGAGATTTTGCTATGAAAAAAAACACTAAAAGTGCATTTTTAATCAATAAAAAAAATTAAAGCTGCTTTTTTTAGTTTTACTAATAATTAAAATAGATGACAGATTTCCGGTTGGCCTCAGGCGGAGAAAGCCCACACTACACCACTATATCTCCTCTACACGGTGGATCTTCATCTCGAACTCATGACACGCCATCCACGAGCCCGTTACCTTGACCACTAAGCTACCGCCACCACCCAAAGAGAGAAGGAGGAAGAGAGAAAAATGAAAGTCGCTCACACGATGAATCGTGGTGCTATCCTTAATGAATAATGTGCATTAATAAATTTAAGAATTGAATAAAAAATTTTTATTTTAAAAATGTAATGAAATATTTTAATAAAACATGAACAATAATTCTTAGTCTATATATAAAGGCTATCTCTGTTATCAAATAGAATATCTTTTAAAACAAGAAAGTAAAAGGTAAATGAGTTTTGGGCACTAAAAAGTTTCCCTAAAAATAAATTTCAAAATGAATAAAAGTATGAGTTTTAAAATTTTTAAAACCATGGGTGGACGGATTGAGAAACATGCAACACCCGGCCACGTGTTTGACAGGCCAAGCTCAAACCTTTTTTCAAAATATTCGTTAAATTATTTCTTAAAATCTTCGTTTATGATTTGCTTTGGTGTCAGATTATTATACCCCCTGGTCCGAGGTGCTTCATCGTGTGGCTGATCACTGATTGACCCCCTTTTGTGGAAATGTGTAATTCAATACGCTCAATGTTTTACTTGATAAATAATCTAACAAGGGTGGAGTGTTCTATCTATGGAAGTAGGTTTTAAATTGAAACCAATATTTAAACTAGAGCTAACTAGAATAAAATTTCTAAAAAAGCAAATTCTATATGCAATGATTATAGAGCGAAAAAGTCAAAATGTTCTTTTTTATACTGTGTAAAATCTTCATATTTTATTCATTTCAAAAACAAATAGACAAATAGTCATTTAATTTTTTTAAATTTGATACTTTTACACATATACATTATAAATCAGTAGGAAAAGGGGGGTGGGGGCCGGGGATCCCAAACCCCTTTTGATTTTTCGATTGATTATAATTTAAGTATATAGTACGAAAAAATTTAATTAAACATTAGTTATTAATGATTAATTTTATTAATTAACTAATTATTTATTCAATAATTAGTTTTTATGTTTTTTTTCGCGAAAATCGACAAAATCAAAAGGAGAGGGATCAAGAAGGGTGAACTTTCGACCCCGGCCCCCCCTTTTAAAAAACCTGTGTGCGCTCTGTTATACATACATATGGCGACGATATAAATGTACGATACCCATGCATGAAATTGAAAAAAGGGGTTGGGAATCAGTACAATGAACACACATTTCAGTAGAAAAGAGATATATGTATGTCAGGAACAAAACATCATTGGTGACGATTGTGTATGTAAAACTCTTGAGTTCGTCGTGTGCAGCTCAAAAGATTGCAATCAAAGAAAGAACGGAAGCACAATTAAAGACATCCGCTGCAAGTGCAAGTGAGGTAGTTCTTTTGGGAAGTATGACTAGAAAAGATTAGATGGACAGCTTCACACACATGGAAGAAAGATCGGAGAGCTGGAGGAGAGGCGTAATGTGACAAATGTAACTGAAAAGTTGGGAATCAGCAAACGTGTCGTTTCACGATCTTGAAAGGCCCTTCAAACCATAGATACAGCTGTTAGAAAGGTTGGTGGTGACCGTCCTAGAAAAACAACTGCAGTGGATGACCGATGTATCAATTTGAAGGTGAAAAGAACTTGATACCACGCAAGCGCCTTTCCCCCAAACTATCTACAGCAACAGGTTGACAAGCTGGGTCAACTCCACCGCAAAAGTCATCTTTTACCCGGGGGCAGCACCCTTTTTAAAGCACCCTTCGAAGGCACCGCTTAGAGTGGTTAAAGAAAAAAAAACGGGACATCTCATCTATAGAATCGTGTCCATCCTCACGAGTGACTACATGAAAAGGGTTTGAAGTAGAATTTTGTGTTTACCCCCGCGGAGGTATCTTGGAAACAAGAAGAAAACAGCGTGGTTCTGTTGGCAACGATCCCGTTACTAGCATCCCCCTTCTGACTGAAGCGCGTCATCTTACACTTTCGAAAACCTGGCAGGAATCATGGATTTGCAGTTGAATAGCAAACTGCCCGGAGAAAATAATTGGCGAAGGCGTAATCCCAAAGTGAATACCGACGCCAACTGACCCCCCTTCGCATTGGTCATACTCGTTTTACCCAGAGGGAATTTTTATTTCGTGAAGATGCCGGATATCCTTCATGCAAGGTCCACATCGTTCGTCACTTTTTTGACTGATTCCGTTTTAATAATCACCGAAAAGACTTGTTTGTTTTTAGTTTTTTAATTTTTCCCCCACCAGAGGGGCCCCAACCCCATTTTTTGGGTTAAACTCGGGGTTTTGAAACCAAAAAGGGGTTTTCGGAAGGTTTGTCTAAGGAAAGGTTCCTTTAAATTGGGGTTTTTTGGCTTTTTTTTTTTTATTTTTTTTCGCCTTTTTTGTGTTTTTTTGCCCCGGTTGAAAAAAAATTTTTCGATTTGGAAGAGCCCCCCCAAAAATCTATTTGCTTTTATTTCAAAATTTTATTTTTATATTTTAAAATATTTAACTATAGAAATTTTTTTATCAAAAAATTTTTAGCTCTGTTTTATTATGTTTTTAATATTTAAAATTTTGGTGCAGTTTATTAAAAATTGATAGTCCCTTTTTAAATGTCACTTTAATCGGTTCTCGTAGAATACGTTTCTGTTGTGGAAAAATATTGTTCAAAACAACAACTCTATTACGCAGGGTTTTTTTTTTCTCGCTGTTGCGTTTTCAGCGCAGTAGACAAACCAGCAATGTTCTAGATTTTTCCCAAGGACTTCATATCATCAATTTGGAGTCACTAGGTCAGGGTTGGAAGCCGTTGGTTGTTAGAAGCGATCCCCTCATAGGGGTATAAATCCCGACAGTCAAAGGGAATTGATTGACGATTATTTTAAACATCACACCCCGCAAAAGGGCTTTTGGCGGCGAACCACTTTTTTGAATCAGGGAAGGGGCGACACCGACCCACCCCTCCCCTAGCTACCACACCACCCAACGGCAGGACGTTTCAGCTCCACAGATTTAACGCTTTCAACCCTACAGGTGGGTCTTTAGGGTATCCAAAACCGTAAAAGGCAAGCCATGATCCAATACCAATAATCGGTAGCGCCCACTACTAACCACTATTTGGGGTAGCGATGCACGTAAATCTTGAGCCCCAAACTCCCCCCGTTGGTGTGGTGTAGTAGTTGGGAAGTGGTGCCAGCCGGTGTCGTCCTTGTCACTTGACAATGGTTAAAAATGACGATTTTGTCCCCAAAATTTTCGAGTAGCTGAACAGTGTGATGTTAATATTCAATCAATCAATCCCCAATTTCCCCCGCTTGTATCTGTCAGTATTTACACCAGATGCAAATTTTAAAAGGGGGAGAGAACCAGAATCGAAAGTCCATATTCTGGTATCATGCCCAATACGCCGCCCAACGTATTTTTTTGATTTTGTCGATTTTCAGGAAAAAAAAATAGTAAAAATTACCTGCTGTGGCACCGTAAATGCAACACTAAAAAAGACAAGAGATAGCACAACAAAATTTGTTTTTAGATAACATGTTGACCAAGTATCAAATAATTAAATTTATGACTTCTGTGAAGTGCGGTTCCTGCCAGAATCAGCACCCAGAGAGCCGCATTTTTGGGAGATCACCGCGCACACGCCGGCATTTTTCAAAAAATTTTTGGATGTGTTCTTTCCGGGGACCAAGCAGTTTCCACACTTTTCGTTGATCTGGTGTGGCGGGGGGTTAATTTTTGGCAATCGTTGGAACAATGGAAATTTTTCTATCGGAAAAGATCGGAGAGCGAGCCCCCAGGGAAGCAATTCAATCTGGTGATTGAGAAAATTTTGACAAGGGTGCCATATGGTCACCATTATCCTGTTGAAATATGGCGTGGCCAACCCGGGTAGGAAGGACCATTGGCCCAAAACCCCTTTGGAGATGTAGCGTTGGTTGTTTAAAGTACCGGCAATGCGTACAGAGGGGTGCGAGAGGGAATCCAATACCGCCCCATACCAAAAACTGGTGCAGGACCAGTGTGGGGTGCATAACATAGCTGTTCAGCATCCTCTCTCCACGATGTTCCAGATTCGAATCCGACCATCGTAGTGTTGAGCAGATGCGGGCTCGTCGTAAAAAAATTCATTCCATTCTGCCCCCCACATCCCTTTTTTTGATCGCACCATTGGCTGCGGGGACCTGTGGTTCTGCGTCAAAGACCAAGCAATGGGCGCTTCGGCAAACCCCATTGCTGTAAAGGGATCGAATGGTACGCGCAGACCTGAAGATGCGTTAAGAATCAATGTGCTGTGCTAGGTTCGTGATGTGACTGAGCGATCCGTCACCGCCATGGGACTTTGCCTGTCCTCACCTGAAGTTTGGGACGGGTGGATGCGATCGACCACGTCGGTCCATCGTACCTCCGCATCCCAAAGATCAATTTTCCCATTACAGTTTTTTGGTTTCGTCCAACACGACTACCGATTTCCTGAAAGATAATCCACATCTCGGTAGGGCCATTCCCTTTCCCATGTCGAATCGGATAATTGATCAAAAACTGATCGCTGTTTTCTGCAAATAAATGATCGTTTTTTAAAACCATAAGAAAAAAACAATTGCCAAAATTGAAATCGTCGAAATCTCCCCAAACCAAAAGGGGTTTTGAGGTGGGACAGGCCCCGTGATGTGTCTACGCTAATTTCTAATCATTTGCATATCTCACCTACGCCAATGCATGTTTTAAATTTTATGTTTTTTGCATCTTGCTTCAGGGTGTTGATTTACATTGGGCCCGGTGTAAATTTTTGAATTAATAATAGGTTAATTGATAAATAAAATTAATAACAAATACTTATTTAAATTTTTCGTACTATACAAGGATTATAATCAATCGACAAAAACTCCCGGTTTTTTTTTTGGGTCTGGACCCGAGACCTCCCGCCGCCCTTTTGAATAACCCCGATTAAATCTAAAATCAATTTCTACAAATACAAATTTTTTGAAAAAAACATTCAAAATATAACCTAGAAAAAAACGGATATTTTTATGACAATTTTCAGAGTTTTCAAATGGTGCAAATTGAGTTCATCTAAACCAGTGATTTCAACCCTTGTGCGGCACTTTTTTTTGCTGTAAATTTTTTAAAAAAAATTTTTAATTTTTATACCTGGAGAAAAAAAAAAAAAATCCGGGAAACGAATTTAAAAAATAAACAAAAATACGTGGTGTATTTTAACTTATTTTTTTTCTTGGGTAAATGGAAGTTTTTACAGATATAAAATTTTTTAAACTTATTTTTTTTGTTAATAGCCGTCCCAAAATTTTTAAACCTTGAAAGGGACCACAACAAAGAAAAGGTTTAGAATCATTATCTAAAAAATTTCTTCTGCATTTTGTTTTAAAAATATTCTCTTTACCTAAATATTGAATTATTTTTTTAAAAACAAAAAATAGGAAAAAATGCATAATCTCGTTGGTTTGATTTTATTCAGTTAATATTATACCCAAAAAATGATTTGGGTAAACTTCCCAAAAAAAGTATTTCGATTAAGCATTAAAATATTTTTAAAGTAATTCATAAAGAAAGAGTTTTCTTTTTTACTAAAAAAATTTATAGAAGTTTTGTAAAATTTTTTTTAATTTAAATAGAGAATTTAGGAAAATTATTTATTTCAAAACTTCCCTTTTTAAAAAATCCAGAAATTAACTTGTGGAACCCGATTAACAGAATGAAAAATTTCATTGTTGTATTTTTTCTCAAATTCTTCAAAGAAAGCAATTTTTTTACAATCTTACGAACTTTTTCATCCTAATCAAAAAAGAAATAAAATAAAAACTTTTTAAATTAAACGTTGGGAATTAAAGAAATTACTTTTATTTTTTCATTGCTTAAATTAATTTAAAAAACCCGATTTATTTTTTTGGAAAAAATTTTTATTCTTAAGGGGAAATTTAATTCCTCAAAGTTGAATTTTTTTCTTTTAAGGTTTTTTTTCATGGAAAAAAGGTTTAATTTATTTAATATTTTTTCAACCCTGCCTTTTTTTTGCAAAATATTAAATAGCTCCTTTATTAAAAAGAAAAAAAAAATACTACTTTTTTTGGAACATTTAAAAGGTTAAAGGTCTTTTAAAATAAAAATGGGGGGGAAAATTTTATCCTTTACCCCTTAACGTTCCCCAAAATGTGTATATTATTTTTCGGGTTTTTTTTTTGAGAATTTTTTCAAATTTTGAAAAAGAAAAATAAAAACTTTATGAAATAGTAACATCTAAATATTTTTTGTATTTCAAACAAAATTTTAAAGGTTTTAAAAATTTATAATTATTAAATTATTTTTTAAATAAAAACCCCAGTTATTTATTATGAAAATGAAAATAATATTTCTTTTGCTTTTTTGGGGGTAAAAGAAAAATTTTATTTTTTAGTTACAAAAAGGGCATTAAAAAAGTTATTAAAGGACAGAAAAACTTAAGTGGAAAAATTTTTTTAAATTTAAAAAAAGTAAAATTTTTAAAAAAAAACGTGTTTAATTTCAAGAACGAAATTTTAAAACTTTAAAAAACCTTTTTGTTTTATTCCCAAAAATGATCCAAATTTTATTTGAATTTTTAAAAATTTTTTTTAATCAAAAATTTTTTTAATTATTTTTTATTTATTTATTGTATTTTTGGTTATAAAATTTTCCGCCCAAATTGAGCCCAAATTTTTTATTTAAAATTAAAAAAATTTCCAAGATAAATAAATAAAAAAAAATTAAATAAAAAATATAAGAATGCAGCTAATGTGGAATTGAATAATGACGGCCTTGTGATAAGTACAGGAACAAATCTTATTTAATTTTCCTTACGTTCCACAACACAAGGGGTCACTCAAAAAAAACAGCGCACGCATCTATATTAAAGTCAATGTAGAAATAAGCTTAAGCTTAAAGGAGGGAAAGGCATTCCCTGACTACGTGTACGCATATTTCTCCGGGGACGATTCTGGGCAGAAGGAAGGAAAACGCGCTCCCTCTTCTCAAAAAGAACAAGGAGCGCCACCTGGCTCTCGCTAATGGTCAAGGGAAGGCAGAATTTAAATGCAGTTGTTACACAACTGTAATTCAAGTTGTAATCCAAATCTATTTCCTTAAACAATTCTAGATCCAGAGTTTTATTTACACAACTTAAGTCATATAATTATCACTTTTTCAATTCCTACTATTAGCTCACTCTCTCTCTCTCTCTTTCTCTCTCTCTCTCTATATGTATATATATATTATTTATTTATCTTGGTGGAATTTTCAATCGTTAATAAAATACATTTTAAAGCGCTCAATTGAGCTGAAATTTTATATACATAATTATTTTGGATGACACAACAGCAATTTAATAATAATTAATAAAATTAATTGATTAAACGAATTATTCAAGGAATTACAAATTCAGTTTACGTTGGCATCATTTGAGACAAACGACCCGGCGATTTGTGTCAAAACTTTAAAATTTTTTCTCACGTTTTAAAGTATTCAGTTGAACTAAATTTTATATCCCGATTTTTTGGGATAAATACAATACCTTAACGATAGTTAATAAAAATAAGTTACCACTTAATGTTGTGTCTTAATGTACATATACATATGTATATTAATTGTAACTATTTAATAAAAAGTATCTAAAATAAAAATTTTCTTTGTTGATCTAAGTAGGAATTGACTTAATTTTTTTTAATATTACTTGTTTATATATATTATCTAACTATACACAATGAAATTAATATTATTATTTATACCTATTTTACATGAACGCCAATGTTCCCTTTTTTTAACACAAGGAAAGACTTTATTTGAGAAGAGAGAACGCAATGAAGTAATTCATCGACAGTTAATTTATAATTTACAATTACAATGTAAAGGATATGCATTTATATTTAATGTTCATGTCAAAAAAAAAAACTACTTGATAAATTATTCAGAAAAATTTGTAAAAATTAATTATTTCGTTTGATTGCTAAGTATATTTTTAGTGTATTCTTTTATTTGAAAAACTATAATATATATATATATATATATATATATATATATATAGCTATGTATAATATATTGAGAGAGAAGTCAATTCCTTTAAAGTATAAAATATGTAATATAAGGGGAGACCGCATTATAACAAAGACTATTGCTATGCTAAGAACAGAGGTCATTATACAGGAATGAAGATTGATAGATGAAGAACTTATAGGCAGTGTAGGTTTATCCATAGGGCACTTGGGGTGGGCGCCCAGAGGCCCGGGGACAGGATAAGCTGAACACAAGGTGGACCAGATAATCTGGTTATAAATTTTGATTCTTCATTGCCAAGGGGGCCTGTAGATCTTCTGCGCCCAGGACCCGAAATGAGCTTAAATCGGCCCTGCTTATAGGAATTGTGATAACTGCTTAAATACAGAGCTAACACCTGCTCTTATTTTTGACTGCCAGCTATTCTTGCATTTCTACAAGAAATAGGGGTCTAGTTTTCGTCAACAAACCTCTAGGTGGATAATATTGAACAGATTTCCAGAACAGTCATCTGGGCCCATGGTATTGTCTGATTTTGTCTTATGAACATGACATAATATCATCATCGAATGTGTATAGGATCATAAATTTATATATATTATTTAACAATATAATAATTTTTCAAATACGGTAGGAGAATAAACTTTCTATTTCCAAGTGAATTATTGATTGAAAGTTTTATGGATGTTTTTTAATTTCCATTTTAATGCGCCTTTTATTTTCTTATCCTAGTCAAAAAGCTCTTTATTTTGAGATAGTTCCCATCACCTTTATTATTTAAAGTGCATGCACAGTAAAACATGGTTTACGAGCTCTTAATAAAGAAAAAAAGGTAGTAAGATTGTGGATGCGGGCAATTATATTAATAATTTTAACTATTAAATATGGAGTGCAATTTATTTTAAAACCTATAGGGTATCGGGAGAGAGAATTTTTTTTTTTTTGAAAACATTATAAATATATTCATGGGATTCATTTTATGATTTATCGAATAAGTCACACTAAAAATAAAGCGAGATATAATTATTGTTTTCTAATAAAATAACCCCTGCAAAAGGAACAAACTTTTCCTGAGCTATACATGTTTCAAAATAATGACTAAAAGTATATTGTTTAATTGCCGAAAAAGTTTTATGAGAGAGATATAAAAAAAAAAAATTCAATTACCCGATAAGAATACATAAACAATGGTGTACTTATAATGTTTAGTTTTTTAAATTGAAATAAAATTATGCTGGGCCAAAGACGTTTAGACACGTAAGGTTTTTTGAGTAGATTGAAATATACTTTTTTTTTATTTTCTTTTTATTTATATCCCATATTCTAAAATTATAAGACTTATCCAAAATTTCCTATCTAAGAAATTATATTAAATAACTTCTTGAATTTTCCGAAATAAATTTAATTTGCCATAAAAATTTGTTAAAGTACTCAGTGGTTTTTAAATTGCTATTATTTATAGCTTTAAAAAAATTTATCACAATTTTTAAATCTTAACAGGCCTATTAAAAACTGTAAAACACAGATATATTTTTAAAAAAAATTTCGCTATTTAAAGTAAAGTATTCCTTTTAAAAAAGTTTCTGTAGAGATTAATGGTATTCTGTAGAGAAAATGCAATTATCTTTTAATTTGTATCTACTCAAAGAAGCATCCAACCATTAAAGGACCCTTAATCATACTTTGATTACATTTGATGTTTGGTTTCTTTCATTTTTTAACATTTTTTAATGATGCATCGTAAGCTTCCCTCCTTCAGTAGGAAAGGTGAACGAGAAACTGAGGGAGGATTAGCGAACACAGAAAGAGATATGTGACAGACCATTTTTTCATTTGCTATTCATAACATCAGAGCTAGTTAACAAACCATGCCATCCACATTGTCTGATTAATACTTAGGGAAATGATGAAAAATACGCATGTGCTCTCATCACGAAGCTTCTACAGCTCTGCATATAGGAATGTGAGTTCAAAATGGATTTATACAACAGCGGTACTAATTATTTCAAACATTTGTGTATTAATTTTCTATTTCTTTAATAAAATAAGAAATGCTACATTTGACATTTCTCGAATAAAAGAGGCATGCTTATGATCGTGAACCACGATTATTTTGTAGAATAGCACTCTATCTTTCATTTGAACTGAAGTGTACAGAATTTTAAACCTTTTAGCCATCCATTTTTTTTTTTTTTTTTTTTTTTTTTTTGCCCAAAATGCTCCGAAAAAGGGCACTTTTTTCATTGTATATAACTAAGCAAAGTACTTAAAGTAATTTAAAAATGGAAGAATTTAATTTTTTAATTTTTTTAATTTTTAAAGTTTTAACACTATTTCTTATGCTTTAATTCCGGAACACAAATACCTCTAAGAGTTTGCTTTTTATAAGTACACTCTGCATGCTGTGAAGAATGTTTCATATATCTTAAAAATTTCTCTCATACTTACAAAAATTTCATGTTCGTACTTCTTTTTTAAACGGTTGAGGATTTTGTGTGCGTGTAGATATATATAAGCATAAGCATGGTCTATTACTAAGTCTTACATTGTAATTTGGACAGAGATAATGTCGGCTTTTTTGGGTAATTTCACCATTTTTATTTCTTCTCAAGTAACAAATTGCACACTGCCTTGCCAATCCCTGTTCTTTATCGAATATTTCAAAGAATCTAAATTCCGAATTCAATAAAAACTCCCACCTTCATCACAAAGAAAATCCAGGATAAGAAGTATTTTAGTACTGCGGACAAACAGCATTTCTTAAAAACAGTAACACTAGTAATTTCACTATAAGAATTAAAAATATGTGCAAATCAAAGATAGAAAGAAGATAATATGAGTGCCTGTACAGCTTACGGGAAAAATGATTGTGGCCAGCTTTGATCACCCGTACGGTGTATGGGCAAATCAGTTGAGGGGTAAATACGGAACTTCTCGAGATAGACCAAAAATGTTCCTTGTTTTTAATTCTTGCACCAGAAAACCTTGCTGTAGGTATGGTTATCGTTATTAGCTATTGGTGTTTATAAGCGGATAGTTTTCTTTTCGCCAACGTAAAAATCTCGGCTACGCAAGTTTTTTTTTTTTCAATTTTCAAAATTCCTTCTACAATTCTTCCGTTTTTTCTACCAAAGTATTCATACCGTTGTATTTATTTCATTTGACTCAAAATTGATAAATATTTATCCTGAAGTTTTTCCTTCCACTTTATCCTAACAAGTATGTGCAAACAAACCGCAAATGTTAGTGAATCCATAATTAGAATGTAATACAGGTTATACACACACACACACACACACACACACACACACACACACACACACACACACACACACACACACACACACACACACACACACACACACACACACACACACACACACACACACACACACACACACACACACACACACACACACACACACACACACACACACACACACACACACACACACACACACACACACACACACACACACACACACACACACACACACACACACGATTTTCTGAATATATTTTTTACAGTTTTTTGACATAATTAGTACTTTTTAGGTGTAAACTGTAAAATAAATTTTAAATCTTTAAAATGTCAAATTATATAATAATCACCCAAAAACTACTAATATATTTAATTATTACGTCGTACAAAATTCTCCTAATTTTTTTTAAAAAAACAAACTTTTACTGTAATGTTCATGATGTTCTGTGCTTTCCATAAAAATACAGAAAAAAATGGTTCAAATCTTAGATAGTTACAATAAAACTGAGCAAAAAATCGAACTATATAATAAAAAAAACAATAAGTTTAAAACGAAGAGGTGGTTAATGATAGCACTTACGAGCTAAATTCTAGCTTTTGATATGAATAAAATTTCATTTGAATCTTTTATAATTTGTTGTCTGGAAGCCAAAGACTATATCTTGATCTAAATAAAAACGCGAAATACGAGTTGCTACGATAAAATAAAGGCAAAAAAAAAACACTTCTAAGGCTTACGAAAAAGTGGTATAACATGCAGCTGGTCATGTTTGACACGCTCCAATCTATTCAAAAAAATTGACAAGGTACCAAAAGCAAAGCAATTAAAAAAATACTCTTGAACTCTCAATTCTTTTGATGTTTCTACTGGCAAGTGTTTCTGTCTTTGCTCGAAAAAGAAGAAAAATTGCCTCTGTCTGAAGTGAGCAGATGTTGAATCAGAACACTTGATGTCATCCATATTACATAAAAGTAAAGAAAATATTTCTGTAAATGTGATAGAAATTGATTTGAAAGTCTTTGTTGTGTGAATGTGCATGCTAAAAAAATAAAAGGAGATATAAATGATAAAAATGTTTTTGAAAATATACTCAATAGTTTTTTTTTTACATAATAAGACCAAAATACACCAGTTAATCAATGTATAGAAATTAGAATTATTCACGTAATTTAGTAAAGACACTGCTAAATTCTCCTTCTGTGGGCAATAACCTGAAATTTAACTACTTTTTGAAAAAGCAACACTATGAAGGAATCATCAAATTAAATAAACTTGACAAACGCTTGTATCAGTACAAATAAATGACAAAATTTTTTCAAAGCAAAACCAATATTAAGTGCCCAAATCAGTATTTGATGTATTTACACGCGCTGCAATAATTGCTGCTATACGACGTGGCATGGAGTCAAACAGATTTTAATGTCTATTGTGGAAGAAATTCCGTATTGCTTGTATGCGATGCAAAAGTTCTTTTTTGAAGCTGCAGGACGCGGACCCGACGACATCCCGACCAACCAAACCCCACACGTGCTCAATAGGCGACATACCCGGGTGAATAAGCAGCCCAAAAGAAGAAGTTTAGGCGGGGCTGAACAATTTTTGAACGGTTTTTTTCAACTTGTGAGCGTGCATTATCCTGCTGAAAGATAGCTCCAGGGAAGTCTTGAAGGAGGAGAACGACTTTGGGGTGTAGCACTTCACGAACGTGCCTATTGCTATTGAGATTACCCTCAATTCATAGCAAATTGTATCGTCCATGATACGAAATTGCACCCCAAACAATAACTCCGGGTTTTAGGCTACTATGCCGTTCGATAACACACTCTGGAAGGCAGCACTCACCGGCATAGCGTCTAACACGAATGCGGTCGTCATGGTCCCACAAATCGAAATATTAACTGGAAAAAAGGATGCCAGTTTAAAAAAGGTTGGAACCTATGTTTTAAGCCATAATCAAGGGACGAGGACGATACCTAAGCTGCAATCACCTCTCCTAACTTCTACACCACACCAACATGAGATTTTTGAGCCTCGACAGATTTAACGTGCATTTTAATGTATGCCGCCCTCTGAAGTAGCTCCTGGACTCTATTAGCAACTAGCCACTTAAGTTTGAACTACGGTGAAATGATGAGGACGACAGCTGTGAGCTCGCACCTCCTCTTAAACTACCGCACCCCGACAAGGGGAGGACTTTCAGCCTGCATCAGCGCTTCTCCCCCGAGGGGGGGTTTGGTTTCAGACCTTTTCCGACATCACCGGCCCTAGTTAACCAAGACCACGACTCTCCCCCCCCGCGGTGCGGACCCAGTGGTCAAGATATCGGGTCCTGGCAGGCATGTCGGTTGAGCCCAGTTCCCCCAAAAACCATGTAGGGGGGCGGGACGTTCAATCTGTTGAGAGCTGAAATGTCCCCCCGTTTGGGGAGGTGTGCTCGTCGGTCCACTGCTTCCAAACCGCATCATGGTTTTTCCTCTGCACACGAGCTCCATTTCACGATCGGAAAATCCTCCTTCAAAAGGGCCCATAATCCTCCCCGTTCAAACTGTGTTTTTGAATTTCTCCTTAACTCTCGGGAAAGCATACTTACGTCTCACTAAACGTTCACCACAACAAAAATCATTAACTATTCCCCCAACGTCCCGCTACAGCCCCCCTATTTTAAAACCCCTTTTAGCCTCATTTTTAGAGAGCGTGCGCCCACCATGCGCAGGGGTTCTTTACTATTTTGCGTAACATTCTATAATTGATATTTGCTGCAAAGTTCGTTTAATTCTGAGGATTCCTTCATGGTGTTGCATTTCTTACAAACAGCAGTCTTTTACGAACCAAAAGCCTTCGTGTAGCTGAACAGTGCGACGGAAAGGTTCACTCACTCACTCCCGTCTACGCTTAAGCCGAAGGGTTAAAGTGATCAATCTGGCGTCCAACAATACTTTTCTTATGCCGGGGTTTTTGAGTCTAATTTCCATAAGGATACGTCTCACAAAATTTTGGATATTTAAAACCAATAATTTATGAATGGAATGATTCTGACTCCCCAGGAGTCTTTTGATGTTTGAAATGTACGAGACATTCTACGAGCCGATACGAGCTATTTCAAAAATCATTCCCGTTAATAATGGGGCAGAAATTGCAAATCGGTTAAAAGGAAATCGATCCAAAATTCGTAACTCAATATCCACTTTTTAAAGAGATGAAGATCGGCTTTTCGGTTTCTCGCTTTGACATCTTCAAAGAGCAAGTTGTTACAGCAGAGTCCACCATGATACGTGCATCGTATTCTGATGCAAATAGCAAGTAAATGTTGGATGTTTACCAAGTTATCGGAATTTAAATACGTCATCATTGTATGCCTCTTTTGATCACTGCGATAGCTTAGGAAATTCTTATTCCAATGATTAATTATTTCGATTGCGCTCAATCGCTTACAATTTTCAATAACAACGGAATCACACAGAAAAGCTAGAAATAGAAATAATCGATAAATTTATTCCAATCCATAGTAGAGACAAAATACATTAATCACGTGTGTTTTTCAGCATCTTATGCAAATTCACTCAATCTCTTTCTAGTTGTAACTGGAAGATTGGTTATTTATTAACCCCACTTTATACAGCAACAAGAGAGCTACTGGGAACGGACCTCGTCACTTTGAGTGTCGATTAAGTGACTTGGACGACACCTGAGCTTTCTGCCCCTCTCCGAACTTCCATACAAACTACATGAGGACTTTGAGCTTAGACAGGTTTAAAGTCTATTAGTCCCTGTACATGGTAAAGATAGCCTAGTGGTCAAGATAGCGGACTCGTGGCCGGCGTGTCATGAGTTCGAGGCTAGTACCTCTGAAGATCCGCCGTGTAGGGGGGCGATGCACGTTAAATCTGTCGAGGGTGAAACGTCCCCCCATTGGTGTGGTGTGGAAGTTAGGACATAGGGGTGCCATCTCAGGTGTCATCCTCGTCACTTGACCATGGTTCAAAATTTTTTCATCCGTCGCCAAAAGCCCTCGAGTAGCTGAATAATGTGATGTTAAAATTCACTCACTAATTCCTCTACACGGCTGATCTTTAGTAACACTAGGTTCCAGCTCATGACAGACTGACTACGAGTCCGTGACCCTGCCACTAGGCTACCATGGCCAACGATACTAAGAGACTATTAATGCATGAATGAAAAAACAAAAGTTTATTAGCGTCGCATTTACAGCAACATGAAGCTATAGGGAATGAACTCGTAGTCCTAAACCGTGATCAAGTGACAAGGATGACAACCGAGGTAGCATTCTGTCGTTGTGTTGTTGTGTCTAATGACACCTGTTGGACGTGTCAGAACGGGGCCCAGGAAATTCATCGTGGCAAGGGGCTAGAAGTACGCCTGTCGTTGGCCTTGGTCTTCAGCAACATACAGGTGACAGTACGAATTAGATCGGTGAAAATCCCCGAAGGGACGATAGAAGGTGACACCACCTATCTCCACCTCCACAATTTAGACATGGAACTGAAGGGGAGGGAAATATTCTCCAATCCACTGCACTCGTGATTCAGCTCACAAGACTTTCGGACACTGATTTAACGAGCACGTACTCCGTGTTTATTCGGAGGGTATTTGGTGGCACGGTCGTCAAAACCAGGCTTTCCGGGTCTGAGTCCGATGCTCTAACCACTAGGCTACCCACGGCCCGTTAATATTCTAGTTTCCGAAGGTGCCACCCCACGCTAACGAGAGGGCCTTCAGCCAAGGCAGATGTATTATATATTAGCCCCACAACACGATGAATCTTTAGTGGCAGATCACTGATACGCGCGAATCGTTAAAATAACTTATTTATTTTGTTCTTCATAGTTTTATTATTTGCTTGATCTTCCTTTAAGGTATCCGACTACGTTCGGAACTGTGATTTTGCAAAAGTGTATAAATGGATAATTTTTATGATATTTAGGGTCACTTAGATTAGAAAATGTATATAAAATTGTTTTAAGAATAGTATTACAATAAAAAAATTATTTAAGTAATTATTGACAAATGGCATAGAATGACCCATTTTCAAAATATTCTCCTTTTGGGGAAAATGCTTCTATTATAATAATATTTTGCGTGTATACAGCTCAGATCTATGTGCATAAGCTCAACTAGAATTTTTGAAATATATATTTTAGAAGTTGGCTTATCCATGTTTTACGATAACAGAAGGGAGAACATTTAAGAAAAAAACGCCAATAATTATTTCAATGGGTTGTAACTCTGAAAATAATGTGATTTTTTCAAAAATCATGCTAGAACCTCTGTACAGAGGTCTGAGCTATATACTGGGAAAATATTATTATATAATAGAAGTATTTTTCACAAAAGGAGAACATTTTGAAAATGGGTCATTCTATGCTCATTTTTTGTCAAAATATTGTACTTAAATAATTTTTTTTTTGTCAAGATGTCCTTAAAATCCTAATCTAAGTGACACTAAATATCATGAGAATTATACATTTATGCGCATTTTTAAAATCACGGTTCCGAACGTAGTCGGATACTTTAAGACAGATATTTATTTTTTACGCAATTTGTCTCTTCAGGCATTCATTTGTCGATTGTCTGTTACATCTCCAAGATATTTTTAGATTGTTTATAAAACGCGATGAAAATTTTATGCAGGAGTAAACGGTTGACGAATTTCATTCAACCTTCCGATCTTCTTCCGAAAGACGCTAAAGGACAAAATGAAATCTCATCCTCCATAAATTAAATCTCTAGTTTTCTGAACAAGAGAAAAGTTTCTCTCTGTCCCGGATGTCCCTCTTTTCATTTTCAAAAGCATCGATCTATTGATCGAGATGAGAAAGCGACGGGAGACATGTAATTAAGATCTTGTAGATATCGAATTTTGGAATCTTTTTCGCGAAAAGAATGGACAATGACTCGGAGATGGTTCGTGATTAAAAATATCGCAATCCTAAATATTTATGAAACTATTTGAAAATGATGTGTTCTTTAATTGGATCTACATTCAGAAAATTTTTTACAAACCGGCAAAAGATCATAATGTTCGAAAATGTTAAACACTGAATGTAATTTACTTCACTAAGACTAGTGAGTAAGATGAATTGAAATGTATTACGATATTGGATTACATTTAGATGAATCCAGCTTTTGTCCTGCATTTATTTTGCTCCTTATTTTGTATCCTGTATTACCATATAAACTTTTTTTTTTAAGTACGTATATTTTTATAAAATATTTAACCAATTATAAGAACATTATATAATAAATAAGGATATTCAAGAATCTTCATAAGTTTTGAGATATTTTCGACCTGAAAAGAGTTCCTGTGCGGATTTTAAATTATTTTTGATTTTTGAAATTATTTCTGTGCATACAAATTATTTTAAAGCACATTTCATTTTAGTAATGAACGATGTATTTTAAATTTTATAGGAAAACGTTTCAAGTATTACCAAGGTAATATAATTTTTTTTAATTAAAATTCAATTTTACTTATGATAGGCCTTATGTATATTCTCATGAAAGAAATAAAAATGCGACAAAGATGTATTACAAGAAAAATGTGGGAAATATAATAACTAAGGCTACACAATACCTTACAAATTTCATAAATACCAATTTTTTTTTTTTTGTGGCCCATATTATTGGGAAGTATACCGCCAAACTTCAGATCTCATAAAAAAAAAATTTGTTTTTAAAGATATTTAAAGTTTTCTGATAGGTTTTGGTTTCGGTTTCATTTTAAAACATTTTTCACCCTTAAATTGAATTATATTAAAAATATTTTTGAGTATAATCAACTATTTCAGTGTGAAATGGTTATTAAATGAAATGCTCACTTATAAAGTCATTTCTGCTATGTTATGTTTTGAGTTTTTTGAATTCTTGTGGTTACTTAAAATTGATTTCAGGCAAATTTTTGTTTTAAAAAATAGTTAATATAACTTAGAAACTTTATCATTACATTTTTTCCTGTTAAGAATATGTAGTGGTTAAAGCACGTTGGCTGATGTGAGAAACAACATTTCGAAGAGATGGAATACTACTAAAAATGATGTATTTAAAAATCAGCCTTCAGCTAAACACTGCAATTAGACTTCTGAATACAAGTATTGTTAATTCAAGTATTTGTGATAAACTGAATATTTCCATGATGCACCAAACTACATTATGGGAAACATAATGTAGCATTATACACTGAAGTGCCACTGAATTAGGGATACCTATCTAGTTATGAGTTGGGACTCTTCTGGCCTTGATAACGGCTACCACACGATGAGGCATAGATTCAACAAGTTTTTGAAAACGTTCTACGGACCAAATATTGGCTAAAGCAGTCCATAATTCAGTAACATTTGTTGGTGCTATGATGGCCTTTCACGCATTGTTCCAAAAACATCCCAAAGATGCTCAATAGGAATAAAGTCTGGGCTTCTAGGTGGCCAATTTATGACAGAAGAGTCAGAGGAATGCTCCTTCAACCAGCCAGTAGCCAACCGGTACAGCTGTCTTGCTGAAAAGCTCCATTGCCGTGCGGATAACAGAACAGCATAAAGTGGAGATGGAAGTATTCAATCAGCACCTCTAAGTACCGAATTGCAATGAAAGAGGTTGGTACTCACACCAAAGATCCCAAACAGTGCCACGAAAAACACCCCAAACCATGATTGAGCCACCATGCCCTTGTACAGTTCCAACCTAGCATACAGGACCCATGGCTACATGAGTCTGACATATTCTCAGCCTCTCGTCGAAGTTAAGTGGTGGGAATCGATACTCATCACTCCATGCTACTCGTTTCCAGTCCTCTACACTCCAGTCTCTGTGCTCTCTTGTTCAAGCAAGACGTGCAGCCCGATGCCGAGCATTGAGCAATGGTACTCATGTCGGATTCCGAAACTCATACGATGAAGCGAGCATTGCACATTCCGTTTACTGACTGTACGACTGACTGGCACTGTCATTCTACTGGGTAGTAATTTGAGCTAATGTTTGGCTTCGCTGGCTAAGTATAATACGCCTGAACCGTCTCTTTCCACGCACTGTCAAGTTTTATTATGTCATTTGCAGTTTACCTAATCGTTAGTTTTTTGTCCACCATCTATGTATTCTCGGTATACTCTTGACACTGTCGACATTGAAAATCCTAGCTGTATGACGATTTCGGAAATTGAATGGCCCATGCGTCAAGCACCTACGGTTTGCCCGCAATCAAAGACGTCTAAATCAGGCAGTTTATTCATACTCTTTAGCAATTTCCAACAACTAATTCAGAGCAACCATAGTACGCACTATATATGCAGTTACCACAGAGACCTCACTCGCGCATAAATGATGCGCAGCTCTACACAGTTTGCATAGCCCTTGCTATCTTTAATTCAGTGTATTTTAGTATTTTAAAGTTGCGCAGCGATAAAACAAACTTGCTAAACTACCTCTGTTTAAAACTGAAAAAAATTAAATTGTCTGTACAAACATGTTGTTTTTTAGCTTAACTTAGCATCTTTGTTATTTTGTAAATAAATGGTTTGTGTTCAAAAATTGTGTTAAGATTAGGCTATTATTGTAACAAATGCTATCAATATTACGCAAAAATATTGATTATCCATATATAAAAAAATATTTTCAGTCATATTTATAATTAAAGTAGTGTTTTAATGTAGAACTTAAGAAATAACATATAAATATAACATATTAAATAACTCGAAAATAACATATTAAAAAATTAGAGCTTTGCATACACATTGTTATATTTTACACTTTATGACTTTACAAACTTAATTTTTTTTTCAGACTTTTAATTTTAAAGATATAAGTGTTTCCTAACCCCTAGGCTTTTTTTTTTTTTTTCAAGATAGTCATCAAATTTTTTGTAAGTACTCCCATATGAGTGTGTGTATATGTTCTATAAATATTTGTATGGATTTCTGGATCTGAGATATCTAATTATTTAAAAAAAAATGCTTAAGTTAAATTTTAAAAAAATTTCGGTTTTTTTTTTTCTTTCCAGGTTTAGCCAGAAAAATGATTAAGACTCAACAACGCAAAAGATTTTCAAATTTATACTAACTTTCCTTTACAATAACCTAAGGAACATACATCACTTAAAATGGCCAAAAAATTTAAAAACTGAGTACTTTTTATAAAAGTGTTAAAAATTAAAAAATTCTTAACTTTTTAAAATTATAAAATAGTAGCTGGTCAAACGGACTTTTTACTTTCAGAATCACCTGAATAATATAATTTGAACTTAAAACAAAAATTATTTTTAATGCTACTGCTGTAGAATTTTTTTTTTTTTAAAATGGGTACTGTGGATAGCTTTAAATAAATAAATAAACCATAAAAGAAAAACGTCTCCAGCCAATGTTTTTCCTTTTGGGAAGGTAAACAACTGTCCAATGGGAAAAGTTCTTTGATGATTCACGTGCATTAAAAGTATTAAGAAAAATCATTTAATGGGGTGCATGTCTGTAAAGGTCCACCCTGTTTTCTATTTCGTGTCGCCATAGTTCATGTGACTTGGCTTCAGACACTTCTGTTGTTGATAGTGTCACTGTCTCAACGGGATCACCTTTCATTTCAAACTAATTACGATAAATTGCTCTTCTTCTTACCTGGGATCGGTGGGACGATAAATAATGATAGAAGCCCTTTTTTTTTCTAGAGCACTTTACTTTATTGCTATGTTTCTGCCTGACTTCTTAAAGCCAGTTGTAGCGACACTAGTTGACATCGACATCTCGCGTGGAAACATAATGGTTTATCGATCAGCAAGGAAAACGTATTATTATGTTATGTACTTCGAACAATCATTTGAAAGATCTATGTCTCAATATGCCAAAGAAAAGAGAGTACCCGTTTGATAGACAACCACCGACAATGTGTATTCGACTCGTGGAGTATGAAACAAAAACTATGATTACAAATAGAATTAAAATTAAATAAGATTATTTATTTTAATCACAGTTATTTGCTTAAAATTCGTTGGAGTTATTATATCTTATCAGTTTCTTTCACTGACTCTTGAGATGTGATACCCCGCGACCCGGGGTATCATCTCTTCATCTACGTGACCTAGATTTGTAGGAATAAATGATTGATCACTCAAATTCTCCATAACAATTCTAATTTATTATTGTCTAAATATATATTGATAAACGCAACACAAGTCTTACTAGAGGGATATGGTGAGGAGTGATACTACGTAATTATCAATTCTAAGTAAATAGCGCCTGAAATCCTACTCACTATCTTTATGAGAAATTAACCTCAGAATCGTTATCTACTGTAGATTCCTTAATAAGCTTAAGTCCGTTCTATAATTAATCTCTTACGAATATCTCACGATGATCAGCACCCCGGCTTTCTGTCTCTTCTTGTATTCTATTCTTCTACTATTATTCTTCCATTCTATTACTATCTGACTTCTATTCTACTATCCAGCTTATATCCAACTTCTATCCCACTAACACGTGATTGCTAAAGCTCCTTATATATCTATTCACTAATCTGCATTTCGCTGTTTCTTCTTGAGAGGGTTGGATTGAAATAATGCCATTCTGGCCCCAAAGATTCCCCAAGAGGATTAGTAGAAGGCGCGATAAAGCCCCGTCACAGAGTAAGTCGCTGGTCATCGTTGGGCGCTGGGACGCGAAGCGTCCCTCCGTCCCATACTTGAAGTATTGGGCTCTGGATGTTGTGAGGCCTTTATGAACTGTGTGAGCTCCCATTGGTGCCTGGACGTGGAAGGTAGGCGGGGCTAGCTTGAGGGTAAGGAGTGGAATGGAAAGCAATAAATTATGGAACTTGGAATTCGGTTACAGTGATCAGACACTCTTACTCGTTGCACTGGAGTCGGATAAAGTTAAACTATTGAGTCGGAAGCCTGAGTGGGTCGCATGGAAATTAAAAATAAGAAATTAAGAAACAGTTAGCTATTGAGGGGTCATTCCCACACAGGAATGACCGAGAACTATTGTCATGGAGGGTTATAAGAGTCCAGAAGTATCCTTCTGGGCCTTTTCTTATTGATATTAGGATCATAGTTCTCTAGATTTATAATATTTGCGTTATTAATGTTAGGAAGATTATTGAAAAAATTTTTAGCAAGTTTTTGAATATATGATTTAAAAGTTAAAAGTTTAAGTGAATTATAAATATTTTTATTTCGAGTATAAATGCAAGTATGGCTTATTGATCTGATTAAAGAATTTTGAGCACAATCTAAAATTTTAATATTAGAATTAGCTGCATATCCCCACACAGGACTTCCGTAAGTTAATATGGGCCGCAAGACGGCTGTATAGAGAAGTACTTTGTTGTGGATATTCATTTCAGAATTCCGGCCAATTAGGGGTATAAAGAGCGTAAAGCTATCCGGAATTTATCACGCGCGTGTAAAATATGTTGTTTCCATGAGAGATTTTTCTCTAGTAAGAGACCTAGGTATTTAGTACTCTGAGACCAGTGTAATGCAGTCGAAGACAGGGTGGGAGGTGTACACGGCTTCTTTCTCCTGGTGAAAAGGACCGCTACAGTTTTTCAACATTGATTTTAATTTTCCAATTAATAAAGTATTCATCCAGGAGAAGAAGATGGGCGTTAAGCGCCTTGGTGATAGTATCGTGATTCTTGTAAGTAGCCGAGATGGAAGTGTCCCCGTCACAGAGTCAGTGAGTGAATGCTTATTAGCGTCTCACTAGGAAGCAATACGAGGGCCATTGACAACGGACCTCGTTATTTTAAACCAGGGTCAAGTGACAAGAGCAACACCTGAGCAGTTGTCATTCCCTCTCAAAACTTCCACACCAAACGATGGGGGGAGTTTAAGCATCGACAGATTTAACATGCATCAACTCCACTATACGGTGAGTCTTTAGAGGGACTAGGCTCAAACTCATGATACACCGGGTTTGAGTTTGTGATCATGACCACTAGGCTATCACGTTTATTCCGGGTTACGTGATTTTTAAAAAAGAAAACTTAATCATGAAAAGAAGAAAGAAGAATGGAAATAAGAATTTGCGCCCAAAAATAACATTCACTAAAGCAGTGGTCGTCAAACTTTTTCAATTCTCGGAACCCCTAGAACTTGAAGGTGCTTTCGTGGAACCCCTAGAACTATAACGTGTTTTCGTGGAACCTCGTTCTATACACATACTTCGTAAATATATTCCAAAATATAGTATTTAAATTAGATCAACATGTTATAGGCACTTTATGTAAAAACAATTAAAAGAAGTATTGCATTTATTATTAAAAAAATTCTAATCTAATTTTTTAATATAATTTACTCATTAATGATATTAATTTGGGATCCAAGTGTCACCTACCTATGCATTATGTTTAGTAACTGGAATATGTATACTTGCTTTTTTTCACACAAATTGTAGAAGTATATGTCTATTGAAATTAACTGCAGTCGCATTTAATATTCTGCGTTTGATTTGTTTTTATGCTTTGTTTATTTTTGTAGCTACTCACATTAAGAAATACATTTCCTTTAAACACAATATTCTGAATGGCATTAAAATTTTTATAGTTGTGTGAGAAATACTGTGCATTTATCATGAATTTGCAACATAAACTTTAATAGCTGTTTTTACACAAATTTAGATTTTTAAATCGAATCTATTAATAAGTTGTTTCCTCTCCTTCACACTATAGTTGTTTTTTTTTCTGCAATTGAAAATTGTGCATTTTCTATTAGAAAATTATTTAGTTCTACAACTGTCGAAGTCTAGGTCTATTGAGATTAAGTACCATCGCATTACATATTCTGAATTTTAATTTTCTTTTATACTTTGTTTTTGGAGCCATTACATTGAGAAATATGTTTCACTTAAACACAATGTTCTGAATAGCATTGAAATGTTTATAGTACATGAGAAATCCAGAGTATTTTTCATGAATTTGCAATCTAAAATTTAGAAGTTATTCTTTTTTGAATTTATATTTTAACATCAACTCTATTGATGTGTTGTTCCCTTTCCTTCATCATAGGTATTGTTTTCCACAAATGTAAAAAGGTACTATTTTCATTAGAAAACTATATAGTTTTTCACAAGACGTGCTAACTAACGAGTAGAAAATTATCTCGAGGAACCCGTCATGTAAAGCGATAGAGTATCCACAATCTACTGGGAGGTGTTTATATAAAGATAAGAAGTTTTAATATTTTTTTTTTGTATTGTAATAAAAGTTTTATAAGTGTTAAAAAAAGTTATTATATATAAATATAATTTTTTCAAATTTAATGAACAGGATGAGCTTTTGATACTTGTAATTTACATACTTCATAGAGAAAGTGAAACCACTTTTCGTACATATTTATTTCTTCTCGACTTCTTTTATTGTGACTCGTTGAACCCGGGGCCGTGGAACACAGTTTGAAGACCACTGCACTAAAACATTCTTATCTCACGTTATTACTCCAGCAGCATTATAATTGCATATTGTACGCGAGCATTTTTTAGCTGCTTGCTTCTACTAGATTCAAAGTTTTTGCTTAAGGCGTGTTTCTCAAAGTTTCAATATTTGCGACCCAATATTCAATCATAATTTTCATTTCGCCCCTCAATAGCAATATATTTAATTCAACAATAAACTTTGACGCTAAGGCTACGATACGACTTTAACCTCCTAAGTACCACCGGCGTATAATAAACGTCTCGCGCAGAGTAAGCGTTAATTGCCCCGGTAGTATATATACGTTTTTACGAAGTACGATCTTTTTTGTGCTCTGTTTTCCATAAAGTTATTCCAAATGCTTTGGAATGCAGTAAAAAGAACTTGACAGTGTTTGCGAAGGATTTACTTATTTCAGAAGATTTGCTTATTTTTATTCCTTTTCTCCCCCTCCCCCAATACATTACATAAGCGGGCCTACGTGGAAAATGGTGGCATTGGGGAGCGAATCGCGTAACTTTTTAATCGACAGTTAAAAATTTATTATAAACCGTAGAAATTATCAGGACAATTATTAATTTATGTATATAATTTCATACATGACAAACCCATGGGGTCATTGGTAACTATTAGTCTTGTTCTTAACAAGTATTGTTAAATTAATTATAAAATACATTCTGCAGTACTGATACATTTATAACTGTATTACAACACTGTAAATGTACATTTTATTTTTTATATGTCAGAATGTATTTTGTTTTTCGATTTTTAGTAAATTAATAATTTTTAAAAACAACCTTTTGTTTTTGACTTTTCAATATGCTCGCGCCCCCTCGTAAAGTTGTCACGCCCCCCTAGGGTGGCGCGTCGCACAGTTTGAGAAACGCTGGCTTGAGGTATCCGAACACGTTAAAATGACCAAATACTGGCAAAACACATTTTTTAAAAAAGTTTTATTAAATAGAGTTATCCCATTTGACCTTACAGAACATACTTTTTTTGTTTCTATGCTATGTTGAGGCCAAGTTACAATCAGTTTTATAAAATTAGAAGAACCGAATGTTGTTTATTTAATCTATACCAGAAGTGGACATTTAAGTTGTTCAAAATCTGTCTCTCATTGTGAATCTGATAGCTCACAACATTAGAGAAATATTTTTATAAAACCTTTTGAGCTTGGTATATATATTATTTTCTAGAGAATATATTAAAGTATTTCTTATCGTAGGAATATTTTTTGAGTTATAACCTGTTATTTAAATAACGGTCTCATAAGAATGTCACATTTTTTTAATAATATTTACTCGATCAGCTCTAAAATTTTAAAATTTAAATAAAACATAAACATTTTAGCATGTTCTCTAGATAAATGTATCTAATTTGTTTTAATAATACTTTTACTGATATAAGTTTATTACTTTTTCACTAATTGCTTTGAAGTTTTTCAAAAACGTTGCTATAATTTCCATTATAGTGAATTTTGTAAATTTTAGATCATTTTTTTTAAATATTGTTGCAGTTAAACATTAGTATTTTATTGTACTGATTCCCGAAAAGCATATATAACGTTTTAGTATGCTATTTTTTTTAAAAAGGCACTCCGAACGTGTTTGAATATCTTAACTGAACCAATGTAAATCATTCCTTTTATCCACGTTTGTTTGACGAGGTCGAAACTCCCACCATCAACTCAGTTTCCACTCCAAGCCAGTAATATAATTGAGGCTAATCAGTTTCATCATGCCATACAATGATTCTAGTTTAGAATGGAAGTGATGCTTGTATAATTTTTTTCAATGGCTTTTAAATGCAAATTGCATTAAATTGAGTATCTTCACATTTTATAAGAGTCATACTTATACAAGACGTGCTTAAAAAAATTTTCCCAGGTAAATTTATAAGGTTTTCAGTTTTGAATGTTACATTGAAACTTTTAGGATTCTGCCCGATATATTAAAGAATTAGTAAAAATCTAAATAGAAAGGAAAAGATCTGCAAGCTGAATTAAATTAATTTGCGCAAACGCTGTCATATATTTAAAAACTTATTATCGTTTCATGGCTGCAGGGGACGTTTGAAAAAATATTCCTTTGCAGTAATGCAATTAAAAAACAACACCTTTTCTTGATTTCTAATAATAATTTAGTGCTAAACTCGTAAATGGATTTCATTTCACTCTTTGCATGCTAACCTAATCAACTTCAGAAAAGTTCGTATTAAGCTTTAGGTTGTAAATAATAGAATCATATACTCACAAGCACAGAAGTTATTAGAAACAAGACATAAATTTACATGTATACTTATGTGAGAACATTCTTCTCAATACTTTATTTCGAGAACGATAAAATCATGACATTACACACAGAAAAAAAGACAAGTAGATAAAAAAAATATTAATATTTTTCAAAACAATATATTTGCTTTCACTAAATATGTAACAGTACTTAGCTTTTGTTATCAAAACCAAACTGTGACAAAAAGACAATAATGCAAACCCACCAGTGCTAAAAAATTATTAATGCTTTACTCTTATAAATTTCTAAATTAATCCCTGAATAATTCCCTGAAAAATTTGGTATGTTACAACCGGACAAGCAGTCGTGTTTAAAAACAAACGTTCCAACCAAAATATCTTGATGATCGTCAAATTTTGATTCATTGAACATTATAAGTTATTAATAAAATTGAGAAAAATGAGTTGAGCACTACTTTAAGTAAATAATAAATCTAATAAGTCATTTTAAGCACGAAAACTTCCTCTCACGCAGCTTTCATATTTTTATCAGGACAAAAAACAATAAAAGGCATTTGAAAAAACATTATATCCCCTACCCATACACTTGGCTGCGTATTTCATGACAACTATTGATATATAAGTCCTAACTTAAACTTTCGATTGCATTTTATATCCTCACCTCCTAATTAAAAAAGAACAGGAATTGAATTTCTTCAACAGAATATATTTACTTTTACACTCCGTAGCTGCACCCCAAAGGAATCCATTTCCACAAACCGTTCTCAGCAAAATTCTATCCAACAAATAAACATTCTTGCCAAATTTCAAGTCACATAAACATGTAATCTATTTAACAAATAAACAAGAGGAGCTTTTATGTCTCGTTGGTGCCTCCTTAAACCTTCTTGGCATTCGATTTCACCAAAACCCATTGCCAAATCTAAAGATGTCGCCAAATGCAGTAGCCAATTTCTAATCAAGAGCGGGAACAATTTTCCATGATAGGCTCCCTCTCACGGCATCTAGCGACTTTGTACACTCACACAAATCTTTCCTTAAGCAAGTTTATATTTTAATGAAAATATCTATTGTCAGAAATATGCTTATGGCACCTTTGAAACATCAGCGAAGATCTATGTAAAATTTTGAAGCGATATGTGGTCAATTGGGTGATCGGTTGGCTGGTGGAAAGGTTGTATGGGCCTTATATAGATATACAAATACTCAAATTTATACATAAGATTATTGCCATTTATATCCGCTGTATATTTTCATATACATTACATTATTTTTAGTAACATTACTAATTATTTGAGTATTAAAAAATTAAATGATTTTCTTTCACTTTTAATTTAACCAGGACATCATACATATTCAAAAATTCGATTCTTCAGTTTTAGCATTAAAAAAATAGTGCATATTTTTCTGAATCTAAAAATGTATAGCACGTGTCTATTCGTTCATAAAAGAAACCTTAAAATTTGAAAAAAAGTAATTGTGACAAAAATATAAACACACACACACACAAACGCGTATAAATGTTTAATTTTTCTCACTTTTTTTTCAAAGCATAATTTTTTGCTTTTAGGTACATTTTTTAAGAAAATCTATTACACTATATGGTTACAAATTTTTTATATTCCTTTACAAGATACCTGAGCATCTAGTGAACTTATTCTTTTCAGCCAAAGTTGTGCATAGTTTTTTTTAAAAAAATAGTTTTATGTGTGAAAAAGGGGGAGGAATAGAAATTTTCAGAATTACAAAGTTTTATAATTTTTTAAAGAAACTATCTTAATATCTTACTGAAAAAGTAGGTTCACTATATTTTGTATATTGTTAGTATTGGAAAAAAATATTTTACATACTTAAGCGATACCTTTTAAAAAAAAGAAACGAGTCTTACAGTAGTCGCATATGATGTGTAACATCTGACATGTTATCGTGGTAAATACGCAATATTAACTTTTCTCCTGAAAAAAAATATGAGAGAGAATATATCGAATATTATTGGAAATAATTTTCTATCGAATAATTATATCTTTAATGGAAATTGTATTTAATTAACAAAAGGAGTAATGTGTGTGCAATATTTTATCAAAATAATTATTCTTGTTCAATTTGGGGAAGAGCGGAGACAATAGACTTATGATAACTAAAATATGACACATATACTTGTGATTTCAAAGTATTTAAAAACAGTTGAAAAACAGCGTCAATAACAGTACCACTATTAGCAGTCGAAACATTCTAATTTGTGTTCATTTCGAGCTTGAGTTCATCATTCATAAAAGCTATGAGCGACTCAGCTTTCGGCAAACTGAAGTTAAGGTTAAAATCAGCACTCATAATCAGGGGAAGCGAGTGATAATTTTTTTAAAAGAGCAGAGCCACCTTCGTTATATGGTAAAAGTACAAAATGCAGGAAATCTTTAATTATTTTTTTTACCGTTTAATTCGAAGAAATGTATACGACCACCGAAATCACTGTTTGTCCATTTTCAAATAAGCATTTGTCGCACTTATGTCCCCCAATATCGTGACTAACGGATTTAGAGTCAAGCGCTCGAGTACTTTATGGCTACTAGAGTTGGACCTCCATGCGAGGATAAGCGAAAAGACACAGCCACGCACTCTCGTTGGTCAAATCAAGTCACATCCTGTTACACACATCCATCCCTTTTCTCGAAATCACTTCCAACAAATATCCAGCAACCGAGAGGAAAGATGTTACACATCAAAAATAGTACTTAAACATAAGCATGTATTATGAGATCTCAAAAATTATGTCGAACTTAAATTAAATAGGAAAAAAAAGTTTTAACTAAAAAATTACATTTGTATTTCTACAGATTGATTAAAATTTCCTTATTAAGATCATAAAAAAAAATCTAAGCTGTATTGGAAATTTTAAAAGATATGTCCCGTAAACAAAGAGTCCTAGGTTTGGCATTTTACTCTTCCGGGCATGTCGTGGTACCCTTAAACCTATAAGATAGTTAGTGAGTGCTTATTAACGTCGCATTATAAAGCTACACGAGAGCTACTGGTGACGGACCTCATCATTTTGAGCCAAGGTCAAGTGAGGAGGAAAACACCTGAGTTGGCATTCTACATTCCAAACAACCACACCACGCGAATAGGACTTTGAGCCTCGACAGAATTAACATGAATCAGCTCCTCTACGCGGCGGCGCTTTAGTGGGAGTCATTCTGTGAGAGTTTGGTGTTACAATAGTTGCTTAATGTTGTGATTTTGCCATGTAAAAGATCCCTAGAGTATCAATTTGGCTCTGGTACTCTCAACAAAGTTAAATAACAGTAATATTTAGCATCCAATGAGAGTTTGAATTGATTAAATTTAAACTCTCATTGAAGGTATATCAGCAGCTAAGACTTCGCAGACAAAGTCTGTGAAGTCTTAGTTGCTGATATGCAGCCCATTGTGGGGAAAAAATAATTGCCATACTGAACAGTGTATATTAAGTTATCCAATTACGTTCGGAACCATGATTTTAAAAAAGCTCATAAATGGATAATTTTCACGATATTTAGTATCACTAAGATTAGAATATATGTATTAAATTGTTTTAAGGACACATTTTGACAAAAAAAAAATTATATAAATACAATATTTTGGCAAAAAATTAAAATAGAATAACCTTTTTTCATAATGTTCTCCTTTTGTGAAAAATGCTTCTATTATAATAATATTTCGCCTGTATATAGCTTAGACCCCTGTACAGAGGCTCAACTAGGATTTTTGAAAAATTCATATTATTTTCAGAGTTACAACTAATTGAAACAATTATCGGCGTTTTTCTCTTAAAATTTCTCCCCTCTGTTGTCGTAAGACATGGATAAACCCACTTCTAAGTTATATATTTCAGAAATTCTAGTTGAGCTTCTGTACAGAGGTCTGAGCTATATACAGGCAAAATATTATTATATAATAGAAGCATTTTTCACAAAAGGAGAATATTTTGAAAATAGTTCATTCTATGTACCTTTTTTGTCAAAATAAGGTCATATTGTACATAAATAATTTTTTATTGTAATACTATTCTTAAAACAATTTTATATACATTTTCTAATCTAAGTGACACTAAATATCATAAATATTATCCAGTTATACGCTTTTGCAAAATCAGGTTCCGAACATAGTCGGATACCTTAAAGCAATATTATGAATCAGTGGAGCATTTGTGGTGTGTTAAGAAAGACTGACAGTTGTGGAAACTATTGCATATTATCTTTGTGTTTCGAGAGGGAATTAAAAGAACATGATATTGTCCCTCACTAATTTCTAAGGTGATGTCCTGTAAAAATATTTAACTTTTATTCATAACAATTTTTATTTTTTATTTTGACGCAACAATTTTACATCAATCTATTTTAAAGGAGACCCCTTGTGCTACCACACGCTTCTCCCAACGAATCTTGCCATTGTCGGAAGCCAAGCACTAAACCTAACACAAAATGGAATGCAATAACGTTGCTTAGATTTTTCTGTTCTTTTGAGAAAACCGAAAGTTCAGGAGCGCTTTCTTGTACTTTTTTCAATCGCTCTCAAATTGTTGATGATTGAGAATTTCGGCAGTCAGAGGAAATTACTCGGACGAATGATTCTTCTTTTTTTTCTAGAAAAACCATTTTCATTTTTTTACTGTGTCGTATTAAAAGAATGATTTTCAAAGAACTTTATCTCTCCAGCCAAGAGTAAAGATGAGCAATGGGTGTCACATGATATCAGAAGCATAAAAAAAAAATCTGATTTTCGTTCCCGATATATAAACACTCTTTCCGTTCCTCCTGTGTGTAGTTATCTACAAATAAATAATGGATCCACAATAAATGAATAGATGGAGATGAAATATATATATATATAAAAGAGTATTTAGTTGCTCTGTTGGGGGTTATGTTATTCCTAAAAGTGTTGAAGTAAGCATGAATGCTATTTGGCATTAATATGTCGTCATTGCTAAAGGGAAATAGTAAGTACTATGTATTTGGTATCTTTGAAGCTATAAAAATAATTGAATACTGAAACCTTTTAGGAAAATGTTGATTTATCAAGTTAGTTCCCGTATTTTCTAATTCTTCTAGGGTTAAAATTCCTATAAATTTAAAAATTTTAATTTATATTTTCCCGATATAAAAGCAGGAAATTATTTCATTGTTATTTTTATTTCATCTACAAATAGATGTTGTAGACTTGAGCCACGATCAAGTCGCGAGATAGTCATTTGAGCTGTGGCACCATCTCTGAATCTTCCCACCACGCCAATGCCTGTGTATATCTCAAGAGTAGGCTAAATTGCAGTACTTTGAATTTAACACATTGAATACATGAAAAAGTATACAAACAGAATTCTCTCAAAGTTTTTCTAAAATAAAATATAAAAACGAAAATATGTTAAAATGTTAAATGAATAAGTTAATTAAATTCATAAATAAAATAATAAATCAATAAAATAAAAGTTAAATAGATTTTACAAAAAAAGGGAGTTTTCCTCTTCGTTCCTCAAAGTGTTGAAATATGAAAGTCAAAAAGTTATACTGATTTCGAATGTAATTTTGTATATAATTGATCTCAAAGAAATGGTTCCAGAGGTTACTTTTAATGAAGTACCTCTTAATTCTCGCTGCGTAGCAAATTTATCGGTTCAAAAATTGCGTATTGTTTTATTACGTATTTCAAATCTACATATTTAATCTACATTTAAAATTAAAATGTAAAAAAAAAAATTGCAAAAGATTTTTTATTTTAAAATATAGAATTCGATCATAAAAATATATATGAACATAGAAGCATAAATGAAAACATAAACAGAAACAGCACGGGTTTCACACTTAAATTGTCGGAAAAAATGCATACTCGCGAAAATCAAGGATTGAGCAAATTCTGCAACATTACTTTTCCCGTAAAAATCGCAGAATGGTCAGCGAGAGGGTTAAGAAAACTAATAATGTTTAAGCGGTTCTGTTCGATTTTTAACTCATTTTACGCTTGAGAATCACTGCACTCCTTACTAGTTTATACAAAATGAAAGTCATCAACGAACTACATGCTATGAGCTTGTTGGTTACTGCTGTGGTATATTGTTGCTCATAGCATTGCAGTTCGTGTGGTGTGCAGTTTGAGTTGACTGCTGCAGTATAGGATCTTGAATAGGTCTGGTTTTCCAAATTAATAGTGGTATCGCCATTACCAACCTGATGTTTGAATCGGGGTGAAATGGAAGAGACTTGGAAATGTGTGCACAACAAGTAAACAATTATTACTAAATTTATATCTCCTCATAAAATTAATTCAATAAATTTACTTATCGTGAGATGACATTTTTTTTCAGTACATTTAAGAGGAGTGGATCGAGACAGCGCTAATGCACCCATATAGTTTTTTAATACAATGCTGGCGCCATCTGTTACACAATATGGAAACTAAAATAATTGAATAGCCTTACTATTTTTGTATCGCTGTATTAGTCGAACGATTTTTGCTGAAACTCTCTTATTGCATTATATTTACATTTTGAATAATTTTTACTTTTGGTTTCTTGTAATTTTTTTTTGCTTTATTTTGTTAATTGTTGTATAATCTTTCTTGTTATTTTAATTAGTCAATTTGTTTTTTTTCCCTGTAATCTACTTTTTCATACTTAATGTTTTCTTAAAGGGAGGATGAAATGAATGTGCATAGCAGAGACTTAATCTGCTCATTTCGTGATCAAGTCTTCACTCGCCCTTTCTGTTTGAAAAGTCATTTAAAAAATGGAGGAGCACAATAATAAAAGAATTAAAGTGATGGAGAATCCTCGACTGTAAATATAAAAAAGAAGATTGAAAAACAACCTGGATATTTCTCTACACGAGGAAAAAAATACACTGCCGGTACACTTAAAAATCAAAAGACTGAAGAAGTAAGATATATTAAAGAATGATTGCTGTTAAATTCACAAGAAATTATATCCATCAGTATGGATTTTGATCATACTTATTGTAATCAAAATAAATAGTTCCTAACTGGAGGTTTTTGCTCTCAATTTAGTTAATAAATAAGATTAATTTATTTTCATTTTTGTGGTTCTTCATTCTTTCAAGTCATTCACATTTAACTACTGGCATAAGTATATAATTAAAATATGATATATCTTGGTGATTATATTTGATCTCAATATATTGTAATGTGTGTGTTGGAAAAAATAACTTAAATGTTATATTTTAATATAAGATTAATACAATTGCATATAGATGTATTAATATTATATTATACTGATAAAGATATCCTTAAAGGATACTTTTAAAAAACTACTTGAAGTTGACATATTATACTTAAATTCTTTTGAAAAAAGAATAGAATTTAAATCTAGGTGAATTAATTTACATGTTATGTATAAATTAAGGATATATTTCTAATATTTTATGCTTTAATTTTTCTTCACGCGAAGCAAAAATATAGATATTTTAATGAAATTTACATATTTCAATATATTTAGCTTTTTCACAGTCATATTTATTTCATAAAAAAAATAAATTATTTTTTCATGAACTGAATTAATTGCACATTAAACTGTGGTTTGATCAATAATCATGAAATACATTAACAAAAATGAATAATATTTTGAAGAACAGATGGCACTAGCATTACTTTTAAGAAAAACTATATGGGTGCATTAGTGCTGTCTCGATCCACTCCTCATTTAAGGACATATTTGCATCATTTTTTCCCCCAGCTCTAAACTGTTCTTTCTTTCATTCAGTTTCTTTTTTAAGGTATCCGACTACGTTCGGAACCGTGATTTTGCAAAAGCGTGTAAATGGATAATAGTTATGATGTTTAGCTTCACTTAGATTAGACAATGTATATAAAATTGGGTTAAGAGAATAGTATTACAATAAAAAATCATTTAAGTACAATATTTTGACAAAAAATTAACTTAGATACCTTTTTCCAAATGTTCTCCTTTTGTAAAAAATGCTTCTATTGTATTAATATTTTGCCAGTCTATAGCTCCGACCTCTGTACAGAGGCTCAACTAGAATTTTTGAAACGCATAACTTGGAAATCGGTTTATCCGTTTTATGAAAACAGAATAGAGAAATTTTAAGAAAATACGCCGATAATTATTTCAAATAATTGTAACTCTGAAAATAATGTGAATTTTTCAAAAGTCATAGTTGAGACTGTACAGAGGTCTGAGCTATATACAGGCAAAATATAATTACAATAGAAGCATTTTTTACAAAAGGGGAACATTTGGAAAAAAGGTTATTCTAAGTTAATTTTGGCCAAAATATTGCATTTAAATAATTTTTTTGTCATAATGTCCTTAAAACAATTTTATCCATGAATTCTAATCTAAGTGACACTAAATATCATGAAAATTTATGTGCTTTTTTTAAAATCATGGTTCCGAACGTAGTCGGATACCTTAATAGACTTTTTTCAAAGTCCATGAAAACGTTTTTGTACTTTCTTATGAATTTGCATTTAGTATAGAAGACAGTCTGAAACTTAACCCTTATAAATACTTTGGTTATCATACATTAAGGAAAAATCACGAAAATAGCGATGATTCGACCGAAAAATAAACTGATTACAATGAAGTTTGAATATGCTGGTAAGTATATAAACGAAGGTGAACGGTACTACAGTGTGAAAGTAGTGGCGATGCAGTTGGATTATGTCATTTGCGACGAGCATAAAAATGGATGTCTCTGATGAAAGCGGTAATTGTCTTACATTTTTTTTTTTTTATCTGGAAGAGAAAAAAAGAAATTTGGTTATATGCGTGTTTAAATTTAAAAAAAAAGGTACATGATAACTTCCTTCAAGACTGTCCTATATCGGATGTAATGTACACGTTAAACCTCTCGCAATTAAAATTCTTCACGTAGAAGCTTGGAAAATGAGTTGCCAGCCGAAGTGTTGTCGTCTTCAATTTTCAGTGTAAAAAAATTACTAGGCTCGTCGCCATTAACTTGTGTATTTTTCAAAGTGTGACATTAATGAACTATTAATGAATCCATCGACTAGATGAAAAGAATCTTTCTGTAAAATTATCTCTTGCATGGGTAGAAATTTGCAAAGATCGGTTGTTACATTGTTTCTGGACAAATGAAGGGAAAATCAAAGCTTAGCACAACTAAACATATCGAAATAAATTTCCTTTAAATGATTCTATGAATATATTTTTCTCAATAAATTTCTACGTAATATAATGAAGATGCCTTTATCTAAAAGCATAGTTTGTTTCGCTAGAGCCATCTCTTATCATTTTTCCATAATATAACGTAAGTTTTATCTTTTCTTGCTTTTAATAATCATAATCCTTTTTTTTTTACTTTCATTGCTACCTTAAAAATCATTTTTATTTCTCATTAATTAAAGTAAATTAAGCTAAGGAATTTTTTTACATTACATTTAACATGTTAATGTACCACGAAAATATATCTTTTAGCGATAGTTAGGCTGGTAGCTTTCTTCATTCGAAAATAGAAAAAATTCGCTAGGACATCCCGATAGGGTGACACCCAAGCATATTAACGACAGTAAATATCATAGAAGAAAAAAATAAATCGAGTAAATCTGATTTGAAACTCCATACTTTAGTGCTTCTCAAAGTTTCAACATTTGTGACCGAATATTCAATCATAATTTTTATCACCCCCTCCACCATACAAATAAAAGGTATTGAATTTAATAATATTACAATTTGACGCTAAAGCTACAATACGACTTTTACCTCTTAAGTGCCACTGGTGTATATAAATGTCTCGCTCATGCAAAGCAGTAATTGCTTCGGACGTATATAAAAATCTTTCCGAAGTGCGATCTTTTCTGTGTACTGCTATCCATAAAATTATTCTGAAGATATATATCCATAAATTTCCGATAAAATTGCAGTATCTGAACTACAATAAATGGACCTTGACAGTGTTTGTGAAGGATTTACTTATTTATTCCTCTTCTCTCTCCCCCCCGAATACATCACATACGAACGCCTACTTAGAAAACGGTAGCATTGAGGAGCGAATCGCATAATTTCTAATCAGAAGTGAAAAGATTATTTTCAAACCGTACAAATTATCAAGATAAGTGTTAATTTTTGAATATAATTTTATAGGGTCACTGGTAGGTCACCCAAGGGGTCACTGGTAGTTATTAAACTTGTTCTTAACTTAATAGTGTTAAATTAATTCTACATGTATCAATACTGCACAATGTATTTTATAAGTGTATTATATCAGTATAAATGTGTATTTTATTTTTTATTACATCAGAATGTATTTTGTTTGTTTACTTTCAATAAACTAATAATTTTTTTAAAGTATTCTTTTGTTTTCGACCTTTCAATATGCTCGCGCCCACTTCTTAGAGTTATAACGCCCTCTAGGAGGGCGCACCCTACAGTTTGAGAAACGCTGCCATATATTTATTTAATGAAGCTTTGAAAGAATGTACGCCAGAGTTAAAATTAATTTGGAAACTTTGCATTAGTACTACACAGGAGGCTGTTTGAGATGGACGTCGTAAACAGATGAAGACTGTAACCAAAACGTAACAATGTAAGAAAATTTATCGCTAAAGCATTTACAAAAATTTAGTGCTGAAGTAAAACAAATTAGAAAACAAAATAATTTTAACTCGCCAGTTATCTATTTTAAACTTCAAACACAAATCGCTCTTACCCAATTAAGGTTTTTCCATTTCCAACAAAATACTTCTTAGGAATTCATTCGCCCAATAAAAAAAGCCCTCTGGATAAAATCACCGTCATAAATCTCACATAATGTCAGTTCTCACCCCATTTGACGTCACGTGGAAGTCAATACCTCAAGGTCATCCCTTTTGATTGACATAACATCTCCCGTTAATTGCTGTTATTCATAGCCACGACTGAAAAGATCGATATTTTATCGGGCAGCATTGAACGGAACATCTCTTCTCATCTTCGGGGTGTTGGATTTAGAGGGTGTCGATGGAATCACTTACGTCAAATGACTTTTAGTAGTGGCCAAAGAAGGGAGCTTAGTGCATTGTGTGCTTGATGTAATAAAACTGATCTAAATAGTGAGATTCCTTGGAGAATACAAATGAGGGCATAAATGGAAGCGTTTGATCTCAAGACTTTTATTATAAAAGAACAGAGTGTAACACATAGAGTGAGTACAAAAGATGGACCCGATTCTAAAATATCATATTTTCGGAAGTACTGCACATATTATAAAGTGATACATGACTGTAAAGAGAATTATATCAAGTGTTTTTCCCGGTCATGATCAACAGATGGCAAAACATTCAAGGACACTATGATTAAAAATTCAAACATGATGACAATGACAGAGAAAAGTTTTGGCATAATAGAGTATGCACGAAATTTTTTAGTTATTTCGGTGCAACGTGCATAAAGAAATTGCCACGGAAAAGATGCAACAACCAATAAAGCATTCTGCGAGAGTATTTTCAATTTAAAAGAATAGGTTACGTGTAACAAGTAATATATAAAAAAATTAAGTCAATTCTTACTTAGATCAACAAAGAAAAATTTTATTTTACTACTTTTTATTAAATAGTTACATTTAATATAAATATGTACATACATATGACAAATCACAACATTAAGTGGTTTTTTTATTAATTTAAGTAACTGTATCCCATGTTATATAAAATTTCAGTTCAACTGAATGCTTTAAAACGTGAGAAAAAAGAAATCTTTTGACCCAAGTCGCTAAAAATGAAAACAACGTGGCTGTATCTGTAATTCTTTAAATAATTAGTTTCAGTCAATTAATTTTAATTAATTGTAATTAAATTATCGTATTTTTACCCAAAACAATAGTGTATAGGAAACTTCAGCTCAAATGAGCGCTTTAAAATGTGAGAAAAAAAACCTTTTCAAGTTTTGACACAAGTCGCCAAAAGGGTCGCTAAGTCACCAAAAATGATACCAACGTGGCTGTATTTGTAATTATTTGAATAATTAGTTTTAATCAAATAATTTTTATTAATTAAAATTGAATTACTGTATTGTCATCAAAACACAATCATGTATACAAAATTTAAGCTCAATGAGCGCTTTAAAATGTATTTTATTAACGATTGAAAATTCCTCCAAGATAAATATATAGAAAGTGTGAGCTAATAGTAGGAAATGAAAAAGAATAGCGGTAACCTGCCAAGAGTCTCGGTACAAGCAACGCAAGGATCGGGCCGAGTTTAGTTCGAAGTCTACGAGAGTGGCCGCTTGTGAACTTGTCCCGGAAAACAGAATGAAAAATTTTACGAAAAAAATTAAATTTCAAGCCGTATTATTTGTTCATTATACTATAATAATGGGTAAAATGTTGAAGTGAATGGGTTAAAATACTTAAAAGAGGACCACGGGACCTTATACACATCCAAAATTTTATTTTTCAATTTTATTATTAGAAAATAGTGCATATTTTTCTGAATGTAAAAATGTATAGTCCTTATAAATTCGTTGTTAAACTCATACTCAGTGACGCAACAGCCCATGGGGTCCAAGGCTTACTGTGCTCATCCTAGTATACGCGATCATTGGGTGCTGAGGTGCATGAGCAGATATCCAGATCAGGTGGTCATTTATCGATCCACTGCAGTAGGGATGAAAGGCTGAGTCGACCTTACCCACCCCGAAAAATCCGTCGTTAAAATAACCTTAAATTAAGAAAAAGTAACTGATACAAATGTAAACAAATTAAACAGCCTCCTTTGACACATTTTAAAAGATAGTTTCTCTTGTGTTAAATATATGTAAAGCATTCATTTGTTTTTTCTAGAAAGAAACAATAATATTTTTCTCTTTTTTGTGTCTAATTTTTTTTTTGAAAACTAGGAGAAAAAAGAGGGAAAAAAAAAGGGAAAAATTCGATGTTTTCAAAACTTCAAAGTTTCACGGTTTTTTCAGAGAAATTATTCAATAATTTTATCAAAAAACTATTTGAAAATATTTGGATGATTTTATATTTTTGATATATGTATGTAAAATATTTTGTTTATTCATGACATATATCTTTATAAAAAATGGTACCTAAATGAGAAAATATGTTTGATAAAATTATGTTCCTGTTCAGCTATAACAAAGGGGAAAAGTTAAAATAAAAATTACTTTTGTAATTCTAGCGAATGCTTAAAGTATCAACATGAGGTATGTAAAAATAGGCAGAGAAAAATATTGATCAATAGTATGATTTTTAAAAACATTGCTACTTTTAGTTTTTTCACTTTTACTCCAAAGCATAATTTTTTGCTTTTAGGTAATCTTTTTAAAAATCTACTGCATTATATGGTTGTTCCAGATTTTTTTATATTTCTATACAGGATACCTGTGCCTGTAGTGAATCTATTTTCTTTTTAGTATAAGTAGTACATAGCTTTTTATAAAAATAGTTTTATGTATGAAATAGGAGAGGGTATAGAAGTTTTCAAAATTACAAAGAACTTTTATTTTAAATATTTTACTAAAAAAAATAGGTTCAATATATATTGTGCATTATTTTATACATGCACAAAAAATATTTTACATATTTAAGAGATACTTTTTAGAAAATGGTACTTAAGCATAAGCATGTATTATGTGATCTCAAAAATTATGTTCAACTTAAATTAAACAGAAAAAAAAATTTGAACTAAAAAATTATTTTTGTACTTCTACAGAATGATTAAAATATCTTTATTAAGATCACAAAAATTCTAAAATCTATTGGAAATTTTTAAAGATATATGTCCCACAAACAAAGAGTCTTATTTTTGGCATTTTAATCTCATGATCATGTTCTAGCACCCTCAAGGTATCCGACTACGTTCGGAACCGTGATTTTGCAAAATCGTATAAATGGATAATAATTATGATATTTAGTGTCACATAGATTAGAAAATCTATATAAAATTGTTTTAAGAATATTATTACAATAAAAAATTATTTACGTACAATATTTTGACAAAAAATGAACATAGAATGACCCATTTTCGAAACATTCTCCTTTTATGGAAAATTCTTCTATTACAATAATATTTTGCCTGTATATAGTTTAGACCCCTGTACAAAGGCAGAACTAGAATTTTTGAAATATGTAATTTAGAAGTGGATTTATCCCTATATTATATATATATATATATATACTACAACAGAGGAAAGAAATTTTAAGAAAAAAACGCCGATAATTATTTCCATTGGTGGTAACTGTGAAAATAATGTGAATTTTTAAAAATCCTGGTTCAGACTCTTTGGAGAAGTCTTTACTTTATCTAAGCAAAATATTATTATTATAGAAGCATTTTTTACAAAAGGAGAACGTTTTTAAAAGAGGTTATTCTAAGTTCCATTTTTTCCTAAAATATAGTATTTAAATAATTTTTTTTTGTCATAATATCTTTAAAACAATTTTATACATGTATTCCAATCTAAGTGACACTAAATATCATGAAAATTATCCATTTATGCGCTTTTTTAAAATCACACGGTTCCAAACATACCATAAGTATTAGGGTTTTTTTTGGCTACTCACGGATAGACTCAAATTAATTGACGATGAATAATTAAAATTACCTCTAAAAGTATTTTACATTATGGATGGATTTTATTATAACTGACAAAAAGATACAGAACGCATAAAATCTTTTTTTTTTTGCTAGTTATACAGTAATAAAAATTTGAATACATTACATAAATAGTTATGTTCAGCTGTTTTTTTTAGGCCTGTAATTATATAAATTATTAAGCTCTTTTGTTATGCTTGCAAAAGCGCAAACGCTGTATAAAAATACTATAGAAATTGAATTCAAAACTTATAGTATGTCATATTTAATAGTTTAACGATAAGGCAATCGTTGTTTGAAAATATAAATTGTTAAAGCGTAGAATGTAATAATTTTACGTACTTTAACTTCATAAAATACCCAGTTATTTAATGAAATAACAGATTTTTAACTGTTAAGAATTTTTAACTTCTGTCACGTGATTTATTCAATTTAATTTGAGTGAACATGTCACTTTATTCTATTTATTTATTTTATGCGAATTAGTTTGTGGCAACTACATTGTGTGCGTTTTTCGCATTCTTGAGAAATATTTTGATTTGATGTTGTTTTGTAAAAAAAAAAATCTTGTAGAATACTCTTAGAGTTCTTAGAAACCTCTTAGATGAAATGTATACCGTAACTATTACCTATATATTTTCCGTGTGTTAGTATGGTTAAAAATACAAGAATTTTCCAACTAATTTGTGGCTTTATTTTTCTAGCTTTAAAATTTTTTTAATGCTATTTTAATTACATTAAGTTTTGAAGTCAGATTGTTTTTATAATTTCGAGCACGCAAAAAAATTGAAAAAAGTTTTATTAGTTCTTTAAAAATTATTCATTGAAACTAAGAACTCTTTTTCTCCATTCTTCTACCAAAAATCGTTTTTTCTAAGTAACATTGATTACATAGTGACCCAGAAGAATTAATTATTTAGTCCAATCCCCAAAAAGAAAGAATGTAAAAGTGAGGGGGCGAGACATCAGAAAACTAAGAATAGTTTCTCAGTTGAAGGGGAGTCGAAGAGGATTCGTCTGAATGCTCGAACGAACACCTGTGTGTGATAAATTCGAGGCTTTCCTATGTAAAGAAACACTATTCTCTCCTGTTCTCTCTGGACCAGTCCTTATTTATATTCATAGAAATCTCACTCTTTTTTTCCCCTATGGGGATTATGGTCAAGATAAAATAACCACTGAATTTTCGCTTTTTTTTTATATTTAGGCACGCATTTAGGTTTATCACATTAAAGAAGATATACTGTTTTTATTATGTTAGATAATAACTTGTTACAGGATTTTCAAAACTATTAAATTAAGAAATGGGCTGCTTCAATATTTATATTGGAAGTATTCTACTTTAGTTGATTCACAATTAAAAAAATTAATGCTTTTTATGTCAAATACCTTACGGGCCACTCAGGAAAAACATTATAATCATGCGGGCATATATATATATATATATATATATATATATATATATATTATAAAACTTGAGTGGTGCATAATTTGTCGCAGCGAGTGGAATATTATAATGTAACATCGAAAAGGTAGGGTGTGGCCAGTGATTACTGTATATTAGATACATTTTCTATGCTGGTTGATGTTGCGTATTCAATGTTATTGATGAGGCAGCCTTGTAATTTAATCCAGTTTATTCAATATTTAACACAATTTGCGTTTCAACATCCCAAGAAACAAATATAATGGCATAAACACAGAACAAAGAAACTACGACACTGCACAATGCAGCCGGCTACATGATTAAAGACAAAGACAGAAGAGAGAAATAACAAAAGATTTTCTCTTTTTATACCCGGCAGTGAAGACCACGTGACACCTTTGTAACAAGAGTTCTGATTGGCTAAAATGGGCGGGAAAGAGATTTCTGAGGTAATAATACTTGTTGATTACAAATAAGATTAGGGCTTTAGTTTTGAACTTAAGAATTAAAAGCTTTGTGACGGGCTCACACGTCTTTTCTGTAACATAACCTCTGGGTTCTTTGACGGCCAAGATTAATGGCAAATCTTTTCCAACCCAAATCCAAGAAGTGAAATGCAATTGCGAAATGCAAATAAGATAGCTTTTAAGAGAACAAGTTTCAGTAAGCAGAATTGCAATTTAGGGGAAAGTTATGTTAGGAAGAGATACGAGTGTGAATTGACGGCCTATCAAAAAGTTACCGGGATATTCAGCCATTGATACAAGGTGCATACCATTGCATGTACACCCAGACATCTCGTACCGTGATAGAATCTTATTTTGGATTAAGGTAGGACTGATTATTTGATATTAGGACTTGTAATATTATCAGAGTTGAGAGTAGGTGGATAATATAATTATTTAGATAAAGTGGTCTAAATTACGTGATTTGGTTTTACTATTGCTGTGTGTTTGGTTTATTAGATTCTCACTTATTAAAATTTATCTAAATTATTAGAGATTTAAGTTATATTCTTAATAAAGTCATATTAATAATTTTAAATGTCTATTCAATTTGACAATCCCACACCTCTGATTCACGCTGACAATCAAAGATATGGTCACCATAGAACGACCATATCACAGCTTATTTAAATATTGTTAAAAAGAGTTAATTAAAAGGATGCTAGAGGGAATTATTACACACAAACACACAAAAAACACAACACACAAACAAATAAAATATGTATATATATATATATATATATATATATAGTCAATTCTCTACTAACAAGAGATCACATCCAAACAATAATATATATATATATATCTTAGATTTGAATTCATTACACACATTTATCTGAGTGAAAATTTAAAACGAAATGAACTATTATTATTATTTTCATTACTTTTCATGTATACAAACATAGATAATTTAATAGCAATAATACATTGATAAAATATGCCTAGCTCTAACAATAAACAGCTTGTGGTAGTTACAGGAATCAAGCGTGAGGCGACAGGAATCAAGAGTGAGTTAAGTTATATATATATTTAAATATATATAAATCAATCACAATTTTTTTTCACTTCACACAATTTCAATCAAATTGAAATCTTGTTATATATATAACAAGAAAATACACGATTTTTCGAGGCAAAATTGCGTCTCTTCAAAAAAAGATCACAGGTCAAATATTAAATAATGGTAGTCGCTTGATGAATTTTTCAACTAAAAGGCACTTGAAAGTCAAAAGTTTCTATTTTTTTTTTACATTCCAGAATGCACGATAGAGTTCTTAAAGTAGCAGTCTAAAAATAGCTTCAACTAATATCCAAAGAATTTTTATTAAAGGTATTTCAGGGCATTTCTGCTCAAGTGACTATATATTAAATTTTAAAAGTTCTATCATGCTTTAAAAACGAACGATTGACACACTTTCGAGTAGAATCTCTATTTTTATAAAAATAGTTTTTTTATGATGCTGTAATAAATTTATTTATACATAAGGTTTGGTTATTAAAAATGGGTCGTAAGAAGTTGAATTTAAAACTACATAAAACATGTAAATTACAGTTACACAATTTGAACTATAAGACTGAATAGTTGTATAATTTCTGCAATTGGGGTTGGTTTACCTTTAGGTGGACACACACACACAGGAGGTACTGCCCCCCAGTTATATAAAAATAAGTTTGATTACAACGGAAATTTTTCGGGCACGTTACTAAAAATGATACACAATTACGTAAAGGTATAACCGAAAATAAATAGAAGAGAGACACGACAAACTATCAAATCTTTTTACAGGACTGTTTCCTTTTATATAAATGTTCTATTTTTTGTAAAACGTGTTTATTGTGATGGAAAGGAAAGGAAGTATTGTCGGAGTGCTGAGAAAACTGTGTTGGCTCTCTTTTTGTTCTTTCATCTGTCACTTTTGGTTCGAATAGGTTGCTTTTATTGCACCTGTCGCAAATACACTTCTTCCCGAAAAATATGAAAATAAATCCTTAAAATCTGCATAGGTGTTGAAATTTTATTTCTAAATGCATTGGAGTACATGTGCAGAATCTTTCTTACGTGCCTTCTTCAGGTTCTTACGAAGTAATATTCTTTCAAATATCGGACATTTATAAAAATACAGATTAATGATTTGAAGCTACTCTGTGTGCATATATTAAGTGATTATAAAAAGTTTAAAAGTTTCTGTTCTCCGAGATCAATTCATGAGTGGATACATTTTTAAAAAAATATATTGTATGTGCAATGAAGGGGAAATAATGTTCGCTCTTACTTTGATTGCTTGATTTGATATGATCTTATTCCATTTTAATAATTGCATTTTTCACTGATCTTACATCATTTGCTTAGTAGCCATATGTTGATACTATCGGAATACCACATTATTTTCGGTTTTAGAACTTAATTGCGTTCTTGGGTAATGTGTTAAGGAGTAGGATTAGTAATATTGATCAAAATTCAATACCGGTATTCGTATTTTTAGATCTTAATATCAAGTTAATGTGGTTTTTAAATACCGGTAGTAGAAATTTTAGAAAAAGAAAAAAGAAAAAAAAACAGGTGTTTCTTTGTTTTATTTGCCAGTTTTATTAGAGAGCGTAAATATCAAAAAAAGTAATTTGTAAATTATAAATTATAACAGTATACAAAGAATCAAGAAAAAAAGAAAAAAATGTTTAAATATCATTATTCAGTCTGTGGTACTGTTACAAATTTTTGAAATGTGATATTAAATCTTATTCATTATTATCTTATTCTCATTCATTAATATAAGGGTTATTATTTGTAAGTATATATATATATATCCATTTTATATTTATTATCTCGATTACTCGTCCTTCATGTGATTTTTCCTCTGCTGTCTATGTGTGTTTGTCGAGTGTTGTTTGATGTGATCTCTTGTTAGTAGAGAATTGACCTATATATATATATATATATATCAATTTAAAAAAATAGGTAGATCAATTTTTAACTATAATGTGCCTATAAAGCAAGATAACTTAATATGTAAATGTAGTGAATTTAAAGATTTCATTGATCAACATCACAAGCATGTTGTTACAGATACTAATACTGTAAAAGACAATAATCTTAGAAATATTATGACAAAGGTACTGGTTTAGATTAATGATTCGAATAATAATAAAATTATCAAAATCAGTTATATAATGATATTGAGCATTTTATATACAAATAGAAGTACATAAATATAGTATGCCTATAGAGGCATTCTAAATTCAAAGATAAAATTACAAAGCAGCTTAATAAATATAACTATGGTATAATAAAAATTTTTTAATAATATTGTGTCAGATTAAATTTACAAAATAAATTTATTATAGTTTATGTTGATAAAACGCCAGGAAATTTTGCAATCATATGTAAATACTATTATAATTTATTGATCAACAATTATTTCCTGATAATAATACAGCTATTAAGTCTTCTGTTTCTGATAGAGAAATAACAAAACGTATCTTGGCTTTTCATAAAAAGTTAAAAATTCAAATTAATAATAATTTTAAATTTCCACATATATTTAACTCCCAAATCATAAAGACCCAGTTAAATTAGGACAGTTACAAATGGTTTTAATACATATATCGTTAAAACAGGCAAAATTTCCATGAAATATTGCATGAAAACAAATAACCTTATATCCTCAGCCATTCTTAAAATAGCAAATCACTTGTTGAGAAAATGAAAAGATAAAAAATTTATTCAGTCTATAGTTTAGATTTTGAAGATCTCTTTAACTCTATTAATATTGATGATTTGATTAATATTCTTGGTGGTAAATTTTGTATAAAGACAATTTATTTAATAATGTTAATTATGGCAGATTTGGTTCACTACTTAGGTTTGTACTTAAAGAGAACTATATATATCATAAAGGTAAATCTGTCAGATTAGCGATTGCCAAGGTGGCCCTGCGAGCAACTGTCTCTACAATTTATACTTACATTATTTTGAAAGTAGTTACATTAATAATTCTAAATTTTATATTTATCGTTATATAAATGATATAATCATCTTTGGCAAACAAGCCAATTTTTATACCTAATACTAATTTTCCTTTATCCACAATATCTTAATTTAATACAAGACAAATAATAACAACAATGAAGTTAGAAATTTTCTTGACATACATGTCATGAAAATGCAATACTTAATATTTATGATAAAAGAGAAGAATTTAATTTCAATATTATAAAAGTTCCTCATTGGGAGAGTAATGTACACATGTTTCTATATTCAGAAATATTGTTATTAATTATATACAACGTAATAATAAATTTCTTGTGTCAAAAAAAAATCAGACATTATAAATAACTATTAATATACACATTTTACTAAATATTGCTTTAAATCAGAAATTTATTTTATATTAATAGTTATATATAATAAAGCTATTCTAAATAGTTAGAATTAAAATTATGAGATTGATAAATAGCTTATTACTATAAACAAATATATTTTGATATAGTTATTCCATAGTCTAATATTAGATTAGAAATTACTTACTATTATTTATCCACTCTGGTGTTATTATATAGTTATGCTATAATATGCAACTATTTAATTTTATTTCCATTTGTAATCTCTTTGTTAAGTGCTGTTATCAGCCAATTTTTGATTTAATCTGTATTAGGGTATAGAATTGGCAAATTGTATCGTTTCCACTAGATTTAGCGCGGCTTTATCAAGTGCAATTTTAGGTAAGTTACCTCTCTATTTTGTAATGGATTTAGATATTTCTATCCATTATTTCTCATTATTTTGCTCAGGTGTTATTTACAAATAAAGGGGAAGGTTGGCTGGCCAAAAACATGTTCAACCCCTAATTTTTATATAAATTAATTCTTTATATACCAACTGTCCTAAGTCAGTATTGTTCATGCACTGCAGCATCCATTTTATATTTATTATCTCGATTACTCTTTTGTCCTTCATTGTATGATTTTCCTGCTGTCTATGTGTTTGTCGAGTTTATTGTTTGGATGTGATCTCTGTTTGTAGAGATTGATCTATATATATATATATATATATATATATATATATATATATGTTATATATATATATATATATATATATATATATATATTTTTTGTGTTGGGGAATCTCTGAAAATGTTTTGAACCCGAGTATGATATGAAAGTTTATATGAAATAAAAAAACTCCCAATTTAAAAAATATCGAAAATTGCCTTTTTTCAAAAACTACAACCTTGTTTTTACGAAAAAAGAATATCGGAATACGAACCTGCGCAAACCTCCATTCTGAGCTGAAAATAGTTTCCAACGTCCTTTGGGTGATTCAAAATTTTATAACTTATCTTTAAATTTGATTAAACTTTTATATTCATTGTCTAATTATTTTCGCCCGTTAGGGGGACATAAAAAAAAACGTATTCTATTTTGCGTTTGGGGGATCCCTGAACGTATAGGGGGAAAAATTTTAAAATTTCTATAAATACCGAAAAACGGGGATTTTTAAATTGTAATTTGATTCGTTAAATTTTAAAACCCTTAGTCCCCTTTTGGGGAGGGGGTGCTTTTATTTGAGTGGGCCATTAAACTTAAAACAAGAAAGGCTCCACTCATGAGTGTTTTTCCAACAAAGTAAACACTTTTATTCATTATAACACATGTGTGCCGGATGCTATATGTGGAAATGTAAATGTGTTGTTGTTGTTCCTGATTTTCCTCATCGTACGAAAATATTTCGTTCAAAAGACCATGCTTCAAGAACGCGTACTCGGATAGTTTTCGAGAGAAAAATTTTTGAAAAACCCTCTCTCTCTCTCTCTCTCTCTGTCTATTTTGAAAACTTCCCCTCTCTCTTTGTAACTAACGTTAAGAGGGTTTGGGGTTTGGGGGAATCGTTGCTGGTAAAAAATTTTATTTTTTTTTTCTTTTCTTAATTTATCCGGGGGTTTTTAAACGAGTTTTACCAAATAAAGGTAAAGCTGAAATTGGGAAAGAATTCCAAAA
>BMAV01021095.1:0-10434 GCA_019973955.1 Trichonephila inaurata madagascariensis | reverse complement strand
TCTGCAATGTGAAAATTTTTCGAACATGTGAGGAAGTTCTTGTTTCTAATGATACAAAATGATCTGCAACGAAATAATCGGGTGGGGAAAATCCCCTTTCCCTCCCCAAAAGTTTAATATAGGTTGGAATTATCGCTTCTGGCCATCTGGGAAAATGGTTAGTTTCTTAAGATAAATTTGACTAATGGTGAAAAAGGACTTTAAATATCAATTTTGATTTTCCCCCAAAAATTTAACATACTTCGCCTTTTGTATGCTGGTCGTTTATGGGAATGTTTTTAACGGGAAGAAATTTTTCTCTCTCATCAAATTTTTAAAATTTAAAGTTGGAGGTTTTGTAATAGACTGACAACTTCAGACCCTAAGGATATTTCCCAGGGGCAACTTTGGGAGAAAACCCAAAAAATTTTCCCAAAATTGTCGAAAGGAATATTTATTTGGGGTTTTTTTAAAACAAAATCGGGGTTTTTAAACAGAACGATTGAAAAATTTCTTTTCCTAAAAACGTTAAATTTTGTTAAACAGAAAAAAATTTTCCCCCAAATTATTTGGCCCCTTCTTTCGAATTTATACAGTTTCATGGAGGTAAAGGCTATCATTTCCCATTTCCCGTGTAATAGTTGTGTTAAAAGGTGCCTTTAACAACAAAATATGAGACATCCACCCACAATCCAATAGAGCTCCTCTAAAAGAATGTCACGAAAGAAAAGGCACCAGCAATCACGTTTTACAATAAAAGCTTGTTCTGCATTTTCATTCCTGAACTCAACTCAGTGGCACAACAGCCCGTGAGAACCCAAGGCCTACTATGTCCATCTCAGTTTACATGACTTAAACGCTAGGGTGCGTGTGCAGATGTTTTAGTCAAGTGGTCAGTCTGACGTGAAACCCCAAGTGTTCATTTCCTTAGCAAGCTTGGAACTCATTTATCGACCCACCCACGCCCCAGGCTGGTGTTCATTTTTTATTCTTTTGAGTTAGAAATTTTGGGAAAACTAGAATAAAATTTACTTTTATTTCGCATGCCCTTCTAAAAACTCTACTTTAGGAGCAACCATATGAGTAGCTTTTAGAAATAAATTATAAAATTAAACATGCCTAAAAACCTACGCAGCTGGTTTAAAGTTTAAGAAATTCTAGTATACATTGGATTTTGTAAAGTAGATGTAATTTTAAATTTTTTTTGAAATAAAACCTAAAATTCGTTAAGATTTATGCGCTTTAAATTATTCCGTTTTCATCGAGTTTTGTAATTTATGTTGGTCATGTTCTTCTGGAGTTTTAGATGTTATGAATATCCCCCAAAAAACCCAAATCTGAAAAACTCAAGTGATTTTTCAGAAAAATTTAAACGTCACCGATTCCGAAGCGTATTTCGCAATTTCGAATATCACAAGAAGAGTACAAATTGCAGTTTTGTAGATATTTTTGAGTGAAAAAAGGCGATATATTTGTAATCTGGTTTTGAAAGGGTGTGAAAGACATGATTCTTTAAATGAAGAATAAGTCAACGTTACCCTTTGCTTGATCCGTTTCTCTGCCATGTGCAGGGTTGGACGGGTTTTTCTACTTTACATTTTTTTTAAAAAATGTCTGATCGGAAAAAAAAAGGTTTTTTAAAAAACTCTGCTGACGAGAGAATTCAGTTCTCTTATTCGCTTTGTTTTTAATTTCAGGAAATATTTTAGTCTCAAATGAACGCTCCTTTTTGTTGAAAATTACGAAAATTTCACGAATTGAGTGAAATTTCATTGATCTTGTTTCCGATTTTGGCAGCTATTTCTAACATGAGTTTGGAAACTGCGGCTAAAGTCGCTTGAACTGAAAATGACAAACATTGCACAAAAATTCCAGAAACAAATAATTAACAACATTCAAGGTTTTTGCGTTGCGTTTCATATTCCGCAAGAGTTCATATGGTTTACGAGTACCTAGTTTTTTTCCTGAAAAAAGTTCACGAACTTCCTTTTTGGGGTGATTCACTCGAAGTAGCAGCTCTTTTACTGATCAGTTTGTAAGTTTCAAGGACATTGGGTGGTTTCACAAATACGTCTCAAATAAACGACGCAGTATCGGGTGGAAGATGAGAAATTATATAATAGTGTTTTGTACCGATTCTCGGTTATTGATTTCGGAGTAAAGAGGGCAAAAAAATTCCGAGCATTACAAATAATAAACTGGGCTCTGACCTTCTACACACGGGAATTTTTGCGTTTCGGACTATGTGCAAGGTTTTAGAACAAAATATACATTTACAACAATCAGTAGTTTTGTAATAAATAATGCATTGCCCTTTTTTCCCCAAAAAAAATAATTTGTGAAAAAAAGAAATTTTCGTAAAAAAGGACAACGTTTATATAAGTAAGCGATTACATATTCAAAACAAAAGGATCCTTCTGAGAAAAAAATTATAAAAAAAATGGAGGGGTTTTAGGGTACTTTGTTGGGTCATCTCTGCGGGTCATGATGTAAAAGGGGGAAAGCATTGAGATAGACAAGTTCCGTTTGATGTCTTACAATATCTCTTCCACAGTTGGCCCTTCTAATTTAAACTAATCGTAGGGCCCTTTAAATTTTTTTTGGGCCCAAAGTTCCCGATATATTCAATTGGTGACAAATTCGGGGATTGAGTAGGCCAGAAAAGAGTCGAAATGTGGTAGAGACAGTTCGTTCAAATCTTTTCTGTGTGGTGGTGAGCATTTCGCCCTGTTTAAAAATTATTCCTTGGAGCCCTGCATTAAATGTGGCATACATGATTCCTTCCGTGTATGGCTGAAGAATGTCACGAATGCACCTCTGGGTTCGGTGCCTGGATCCATATTGGGGGTTTACGTGGTTTTTCATGGCAACCTTCCTCACTTCAGTTGTAAGAGCAATGTACCGCTGTACAGTGAAGGCAGGATTAAGACGTTCTCCACGGGGGGGCCTACATAGGGTTTTTGATTGTCATCACTGCTGGGGTTGAACCCGGGTTTTTTTGGCGTTTCCCTTTTGGTTGCAATTCAATCCATGGGAGGCGACCCCTTTTTAAAAAAAAGGTGGTGGTGGGGGGTGTCAAGGGCTTTAACTAAATGGGCACCACGATAAACTTTTCCAAAGGACAGGCTTTTTACAATGGTACGGATTGACTGATGCCCGTGGTGAAGATGCTTTCTGTGTATGGATGGAGGACAATGAGAGAGTTGGCGCAATGCGTGAGTGTCGCATGATGAAATGGCCTTCTTGACTATTGGTCTGTCGAGGGTGTCCTGAGCCTGGTAATTGTGTACAGACCTCTTTCTTGTCCACTGGTCAGAACACCTCCTTACAGTAAAATGAGAATGGCAAAGGTGGCGACCACTCACCGATCTAACCACTTGTTTCCCATCATCCCTATAAGTCTTCTCCTCTCAAATTCTGACAGTTGCTCATAATGTCTATGATGGTGGCTTAATGATATCTCTAGTTAAAACATTCTCTAAAACCCAAATAAATGCCAAAAAAAGCCCTTCCTACCTTTTTATAATAAAAGGGGGAAGGGAAGCTTAAGCTCTCTGGTGGCAAAAAAATTTTTGCACCCCCCAAGCTCATTTTTAATTTTTTTACATAACTAATTGACACGTATCTTTATATCAAGTTTCGCAACACTCCAGCTCTTACTTCTTAGTACACAATTTTTTATGTCATCGGGTGTATATAATTTGATACTTAAAAATATGTAACGATTTATAAGAAAATGTGTATATACAAATTATTATAATAAGCATTAATAATAAAATCGAAGTGAAATGCCGCAAAGATAAGACATTACCCGAGTTCTAACCAAAAGCACAGAATAATGAGAGAAAAAACAGAAGCCACATCTACAAGATAGTTACGCCGAAAGCTTTTGCCGTCTCCCAAAAGCAAGTTCGAAATCATGTCAGTTTTGGTCAAATGGCTAGACAAAGGAATGAGGAGATTATTTGAATTCAAATTGCAGGAAATGAAATTATGATGCTCTTTAGTTTTAACGAAAATATTTGAAATGCTTGGAATATTTTGATAACGTATATTATCAGAGTTACAATTATAGAAAAACGTCTATTTTTTTATTGCAGATATTATTCATAGGTTCCCATAGTAGCTTATCTAGGTCAGGTATTACGCCTCGTATTTTCCTGCCACAGAATGAATTCTCAGTTTCAACCTTATAGTTTCCCATAATTACTGTGACGCAAAGTGTAATGAAATTTAGTTTTCTAAAGGCACCCCCTATTTAGAAATCTTTAACCCTTTTGTTTGATTAAAAGGTTGGTGAAAAGGGTCATTATCCCAGAATGCTAAAGGGGAAAATTAGAGACTATATTCCTGTTTCTCACTGCTAGTAAAAATCGCTTTCGTTGCGCTTTAAAGAGCGCCTTGATCGCGAAGGGACCTTTATCCTTGTCTGGTCTTTGAATGGATTTGAATGGGAACAGAACCCTGCATGGAATAACTCCGAAGAAGATCGGATGAAAATGGTTATTACATTCTGTGTTGTTTGTATTTCGGAATAGGATAGCCCCAATTGATTGATCTCTTTTATTGGAATGGAAGCTAACGAAGAGGCGGGTAGGAGACATTCAAAATGGTCCGAAATAATATGGTCTGAAAAAACAAACCCCAGTTGAAAAAGGGAAGCGTTTTGCTATTGAATGCTGCTTGCTAGTTTACTGAGGCTCTATTGACTGTCCATAACTGGGTATAAGAAGACATGTATTGGAAGTATTAAGTCCATGTTTGCTAACCCAATTTTTCCTATTTCATTTTAAAATCTGTTTCCCAAACCTTTTTTTCAATGATTTTTTATTTTTTCCCCTTAGAGCAAGTATAAAGGGATTTCTAAAAACTAAATTTCGAAAAGTTTTATGTTTATCTTTTTTAGGCTTTGGAAGTTTCAATTCGTTTAAAAAAACAATACTACTTTTAACTCTTCTGCGTTTTTTTTTCTGCTTGGGGTAACTCTCCGGGGCTCAATAAAGAAATAATTTTAGTTGGCTACACCGACGCAAGGATACACAAATTTGCTGTTTGACTGGTCAAGTAGCTGTTGCTGATTCAACGAGTGCCCACTTCTGGGAAGACTTCGATGAAAAGGGGGGGTGATAAAAAATGTTTTCTTTCCCATCAATTAGATGAAGTAGGAAGGCTTTTTATTTGGAAAAGTTCGTCTTGAAATTTAACCCCAGTTAATTTTTTAGGTAGAGTGCTTATGATAACAGATACACTTAAAATTAGAAACTTTGGGGGAAAATTTCATTGAATGCTTTTTGGGTTTGGTTTTTAAATTTAAAATTCATATAAATACTGTGATTGAAACTTGTCCAATATGGGGTCAACATCGCAACATTAATTTAAGATACGCTTGGCAATTACAGACTTCTTCCTAAAACAAGTTCTTCCGGTCAGTTTCCCCTTTTCTGGGGGGAAAAAAGGTGGCGTCAAAAATTTCCGGCAAATGCTTTTTGCCTAATTTGGGGGCATTAAAAATGATACCAACACTTGGGGAATGTACTAGGTCTGCAATGGTAAAAATACCAATTCGCAGCCCCAATGAAAAAAAACAATCACAAAAAAATATTAAAAGAGAAAAACCGGCCTACTTTAAAAATGTGAAGGAAAGGACGTATAGACCAAAATATAAAATCAACTTAAAGTAAGATTCTAACTTAAGAAACCCTACAAAATGCAAAGGTACAGAGCAAGGGAAAACAATAAGATTGACTCTAAGATCATCTTTCAAACGATTTTTAAAATTTCCCCGGAAAACGTTACCCAATTTTCCCCCTTTTTCAAAGAAAAAACAAAAAAAGCTTTTTTAGAATTAAATTTATCAGTCTTTCCTCGTTTTATCTGGTATGCAGAGAGAGAAAAAACAATTTAAATTTAAAATGGAAATTTTTGTTTTTAAATTTGGTATTAGATTGACCCACCTACATCCGGTGGAGGCAAAAAAAAAAAAAATCAAGAATCGCTTGTTATAAAGGGCGCATTTCTATATGGGAAAACAGAACTTTTTTAAAAAAGATTTTAACCTTAAACCATTATCTAAATAATACCCTTTTTTTCAAAATACTATCATTCACAATCATTTTGAAATTTCTCATGGTGAAGTGCACTTGCAGTCCTCCATTTGCCAACATTAATCCTGCATTCCGTGAGGGATTTCTCTATTGCTCTAAAATTAATTTTGTTCTAATTCCCCCACTTTTTTCCTTTTTTTCCCCAAAAGGTTTGTAAGGGGTTTTTGGATTTCTATTCTGTCCTTTTGGGGTCTTTGGGCCCAGAATGGCGTTTTTTCCCAACCCAACCAAGAAAAAGAACTTTATATGTAAAATTAAAATAAAAAATTATATATATATATATATTTTTTTTAAAAGTTTGTTCCCGGGAGGTCCTAATGGAGCGAAAGGTATCGAATACGTTCGGAACCGTGTTTTGGTAAATGGTTTTTTCGTATTTGTGTCTTTTAGTTTTAAATACATGTAAAATTTTTTTTAATTAAGGACATTTTGCAAAAAAATTTTTAAATACAATTTTTTGGCAGAATTTAACTTAGAAAAATTTTTTTTCAACTTCTTTTTTGAAAATTTTATTATAATAATTTTTCCCCTGTATATATCTCAGACCTCTCTACAGAGCTCAAAAAATTTTTTGAAATATGTAACTTAGAAGTGGATTTATCCATATTTTCGACAACAGAGGGAAGCAATTTTAAAAAAAAAAAAAGGATAAATATTTTTTTTTGGTTGTAACCTAAAAATAATGTAAATTTTCAAAAAATCATAATTGAGCCTTTGTAAAGATGTCTGAGCTTATAAGGGAAAAAATATTATTATAATAAATTTTTTCAAAAAAGATTTTTAAAAAAAAATTTTTTTAAGAATTTTTTTAAAATATTTTTTTAAATTTTTTTTTAAAACCAAAAAATTTTTCATGTACCTAAAGTGCCCTTATCAGTTATCCATTTATGCGTTTTTTTAAACCCGTTTCCGAACAGTCAACCTTAAAGGGGAACCCACTGGTGTTTTTTGAAAGATATGAAAAGTGATATGAGAATAGTCAGAAGGGAATCAAATCCGGAAAACCTAACGTGCCGGTGAAGATTAGCCAAAAGTGGGTCCCAGCCCCAACGGATATAGTCGGATTAAAGCCAGAAGAAGTGATAAGGGCCGTAGCTGATCTGGATATAGCGATAAGTTTGTTAAGTTAAACTGTAAGTATACAGCCTTTACTATTGAGATAGTATTTATTATATAAAGTTAGGTTCAGTGGCTAGTTGCGCTTTTGATTGGTAATACGTCTTGCGTCTTCTCTTTCTTGATCACACTCCTTAGATTATTCTTGTTGTTGTATTATGTTTAAACTAAGATCTTAATAAACAGGTTTTAGTATGAATGACTTTAGTAGTTCTTCGTTCCCCTCCCCACAGATACAGGTCACGTGGATAGTGTAGAATGGAGGTCCCCATCGGCGGGGACCTCACAGGCTCATGTTACAGTTGCTCTCTGAACTTATAACAACAGAACATAAAAATTAATGTTTTCGAAAGTCGCTTGCCTTGAAAACAGATATTCAATCTATTTCCTTTTCCGAAACAAAAGCAACACTACAAAAATATTTCTTTTCATGCACGTCTGTAAAATTCGCTTTAATATTGCCTTTATGCTTAAAAGTAGGAAATATACTTCTATATCAAATACTAAATACATATTAGATTAGGTGTAAGAGTTCGGTTGACAAAAAGTTACATATGTTTAGTTAATAATTTTCAGATACAGAGCTGTATTATTTTATGTAAATAGTAGGAATCAGAATTCCCAAAATTATATTTAAATATCAATTTTATTTCAGACCGTAAGGTAATATTTTGCATTTTTTAAGTTTAAAAATAAGTCCATATTTCTACAAGGAAATCACAGGTATAAATGAACGGATTATAACGCCTGTCTTCCAAAGTACCTTTCAATAAAGTTAACAATTCACCGACTGTTGGTAAATCATTTCAAGTTTTTTTTTGTTTGGAAAACTCACTAAACATAATCCAAAATAAAGTATAAAGCAATAATCTTTTGTGTTTTTTTATAGTCAGTCAATTTTTAATGTGAAAAATTTTATTTCGCACTCAGTAATTTACTTGCCTTTCCTTATTTCAAAATTAACTTTTTAGAACCATTTTTTCATTTCTGGCTTTTGAAAATCTGCATGGCTTTCGAATAAAAAAGGAATTGTACCTTTATTAATTGTACATATATTTGAAGAAGCTAAAAGGATGGATAGATAAAATTTTTAAAAAAAATTAAGAATTTTAAAATATTATGCTTTATTAAGTATCCGACTACGTTCGGAACCGTGATTTTGCAAAAGCGTGTAAATGGATAATATTTATGATATTTAGTGTCACTTAGATTAGAAAACATGTATAAAATTGTTTTAAGGACATTATGACAAAAAAAAATTTATTTAAATACAATATTTTGGCAAAAAATTAACTTAGAATAACCATTTTTCAAATGTTCTCCTTTTGTAAGAAAATGCTTCTATTGTATTAATATTTTGCCTGTATTCAGCTCAGACGTCTGTACAGAGGCTCAACTAGAACTTTTGAAGTACATAACTCGGAAGTCGGTTTATCCATGTTTTACGAAAACAGAAGGGAGAAATTTTAAGAAAAAAACGCCGATAATTAATTCAATGGGTTGTAACTCTGAAAATAATTTGAATTTTTCAAAAATCATAGCTGAGCCTCTGTACAGAGGTCTCAGCTATATACAGCCAAAATATTTATACAATAGAAGCATTTTACACAAAAGGGGAACATTTGGAAAAAAGGTTATTCAAAGTTAATTTTTTGCCAAAATATTGTATTTAAATAATTTTTATTGTCATTATGTCCTTAAAACAATTTTATACATGTATTCTAATCGAAGTGACACTAAATATCATGAAAATTATCCATGTATGCGCTTTTCTAAAATCATGGTTCCGAACGTAGTCGGATACTTTAAATATGAACACACAAATCAATATTCATTAATTTACATTAACTGAAATGGAATGTTTTAAAAGTTTTAAACTGTTGTTTAGCATTATAAACTTCGTTATATCACTAATCATATATAAAACTATGCTATCTAATACAAGTATGCTAAGAAAAATATTGATATCTTTTTGTAAGGAATATACACTGGTGTGCAAAACTTAAGCAACAATGTAAAAATTTAGCAGATAGCCATGAAATTGCAGAAAAGGAGGTCTGGAGATCAGTACAGTGAACACGTAAGTCAGTAGAAACGTCATGCGTATGCAAATATCAGGAACAAAACGTCAGAAGCGATGTGAGCGTACGCAAAACGCGGAACGTCGGTGCGCGCTGCTCAACAGTAGAATAAAATGATGGATGGAGACGCAATTCAACATATTCGCTGCAAGTGCCAGTGAGTCAGTTCGCGAAATATGGGAAGAAGAAATCACCTTGGACGACTTCACACGTGGATGAATGATCGGAAAGCTGGAGGACGGGAGTACTGTCACCAGTGTAGCTGCAGAGTTCGGGAAACAACAAAAGTGTCGTTTCGCGCGCGGAAAGCGTTCCAAACCACAGGTACATCTGTTAGAAAGGTTGGTGGTGGCCACCCGAGGACCAAAAAATACAGGGGGACCGATATATCATCCACAGGCGAAAAAAAGGTCGACAGCAGTCAGCAAGCACCATTGCTCAGAAGCTCTGTACAACAACGGTCCCACAAGGTCGCGGTTTACTGTGGCCAGACACCTTCCAAAGGGGGCCTATTTGCCCGCCGTCCTGAACGCTGCCTCTCGTTGAAAGTTGGCCACCGAAGCCACCATTTACAGTGAGCCGAGAACACAAAACTGGACAACTGATCATGGGTCGTGTCCCCTTTACAGTTGAGAGTCGGTTCAGCACCAGAAGCGATTCTCAACGCGTTTGATTTTGGGGAGAGATCGGGACCCGGTTTTTTTCCCGTAACATCAAGGAAAGACACCGTTACGGTGGTTCTGGAGTTCGTCTGGAGAGGCATTATGCTAAACGGGTGAACTGAGCTTCACATTTTTGACAGAGGGTCTGTAACCGGGGATCGCTATTGTGAGGAGGTACTTCTTCCCCCTGTGCGTCTTTTCCAGGTGGCCTAGACTTCATTTTTTTGGATGACAATGCACGCCACTGCATTCTTGCTGTTGAGGAGCTGCTGGAAAGTGAAGATATCACTCGAAAGGATTGGCCAGCTTTCCTCCCGATTTAAATCCCATCGAACATGTGGGATACTTTGGGAGACGTATTGCCACACGCTTACATCATCCGGGGAACAACCAACAACTCAAACAGATGTTGATTGAGGAATGGCACCTACCTCAAGAAATGTTCCCAGCTGGTTCTGGTTCGGAGACGGTGCGAACAACCATTGTAGTAAG
>BMAV01021094.1:98408-109286 GCA_019973955.1 Trichonephila inaurata madagascariensis | reverse complement strand
GTTTTCTCCTTTTGTGAAAAATGCTTCTATTATAATAATATTTTTCCTGTATATAGCTCAGACCACTGTACAGAGGCTCAACTATGGGTTTTGAAAATTTCCCATTATTTTCAGAGTTACAACCAATTGAAATAATTATCAGCGTTTTTTTCTTAAAATTTTTCCCCTCTGTTGTCGTAAAAGATGGATAAACCCACTTCTAAGTTATTTATTTCGAAAAAACTCTAGTTGAGCCTCTGTAGAGAGGTCTGAGCTATATACAGGCAAAATATTATTTTAATAGAAGCATCTTTCACAAAAGGAGAATATTTTGAAAATTCGTCATTCTATGTTCATTTTTTGTCAAAATATTGTACTTAAATAGTTTTTTTTAATGTAATACTATTCTTAAAACAATTTTATATACATTTTCTAACCTAAATTACACTAAGTATCATAAATATTATCCATTTATACGCTTTTGGTGCAAAATCACGGTTCCGAACGTAGTTGGATATCTTAAGAAAGTTTTTATTTAGGTATTTTCTTAAAAAACATCGTTGACTTACGGTTAAACACAAATAAGTAAGATATAAACGGATTTAGCTCGTGTTCGCATCTTTAGTTTTAAAAAAAATTACTTCTGTTCATAGAAAGCTATATTCCGAGTCATATACTCGAGTCCTAATTCATGATAAAAAATGCAGAACACTTGATGTTTTTTTATTTGAAACTCAAAGCTTTAACATAGTGGGGCGTGGAAGGTTGTCATTTTTAATTGTTTTATTATTTACTTAATTTTTTTAAAAATTAAATTTCCATAAAACTATCAATTTAGACTTATTAGACATTTTATTCATTTATAAATCCTTCATTGATATTTAATTTGTATTGGAACTATAATAAGCAATGATTAAACTGCATACTCCCAAAGAGTTATTAAAATATCTTGTGACATCCATATCTAGTTCATTTCTATCGGAGATCTGTGTAATGACAGAAAATATGTTTATATTAAGCGCTTTGCACACAAATCGCCTTAAATCTGTGCTTTGTGTTCATTACGGCCGGAATGCGAGCAGTAGATATTGGATTTGTGCAAACAGGTGAGACATTCTACCCAATACCGGAATGACATGCTGATGACGACGATAAACAGCTAGAATTATTGATCAAACGAAATACAGCAGATTTCCTTTACTTAGATGCGTCATAGTTTAAAGCTGCTTTAGTATTTATGTCAACAATCCTAAGCTTAATTCAGAATACATTTTCAGAAACAGATATGCACCCATTTTAGTATGAGTACTTGATGTAGCATACTCTTATTTATTATACTGTAATTATAGTTTTCAGAAATATTTCATAAGTAAGCAATATTTTCATAGATTTCGTAGCGTGAAAAATTCTTTACAGATTGTAGAAAGAAAGAATCAAAGTATGGAAATAGATGGATTTGGATCTAACTGAATAGTCTAATAAAGTATGTTGTTCTTTATAAGAAAGGGAAGCCAGAATAGAGTCTTACGAATTTTGTGTAAAATAGTGTAAATAATTTGTATTTGGATGTGTAATGCCTTTATCTTACTCTAAATTAGATTTAATTTACGTTAAAATTGTAATATTCACAAGCAACGTCGTCCCCTACGTTATAATGGTGATTCAATGGGAACTTGACGAAATTGTTGCGATAGAGCTAAGTTGGCGTCATTTTTGGTGACCAATTTGGCGACTTGGCGACTTTGGTGATAATGTTGGCACGCATTTTTTGCGAGTTTGGGACCCTCTGGATTCTTCTAGAAATTAGTAGAGAAATACACTAATTTCAAGATCTACAACACAAGCGGGTCTTTCTCGAATTATCCGAGAGCGATATAGAGAGATGCTCACCGAAAGTCAGTCAGTCTGGTTTTTGACTAGCGATCAGTCAATATTGCTCTGATTGTTGAAGCGATTAGTGATTACTTCGGCTGTTGAACGAGCGATTGCTTGTGAATAATTTTTTATATACGTGTATTTTAGGTACTGATAATTGTGTCTGAGTGCTGTTGAAGCTGTGAAGACCTTCTGAGACTTATTCTACGAATATTGCTGCTGAATCCTGTATTTCAAGGATTGGATTTTCGACAAAAAATTCTCATCGCTCTTAAAGAACTGTCTTGTTCTTTGCGACTGATTTGCATAAAATCCTTGAACCCCGGATCTACGTAAAAAATATAATAGTTAAACTAAAGTACTTTTTTGTCTGAAAAATATCTTAAATTTTATTTTTATATTCTTTAATAAAAATTTGCCATAAATATTATTAAATGCACTTTATTTGTATTTATGATTGAATATTATTTTTAAAAATAATGCCAATTTTTTTTTATTTAAATACTTTTTTGATCAGAATATTTGAGGTTGTGTTTTGAAAATTTTTTTTTAAAAGATCTGATATTAATAATTTTGAATTAATAAATTGAGGTATTAATTTAAATATTTTTAGTAGATATATTCTTTTTTTAAATTGTAATCTTGTCTTATAAGAATGTGATAAATTATTCTTACGGTTAAGTAAAATGAACCCTGCTACGAAATAATTAAGAATATTTATGTAAATGAATAGTAAACACTTTTTTAACCAAAATATAATTTTCTGTTAAAAATAGTTTCAATGTGCAAGAAATTACAGATATTTTTGCTAAAAGTATTGTGTCAATAGTGTAAATAACGGAGTTCCGAGTTCTATTTTAAATAACATAATATTTTTAAGCTATCTTTACATTCATATATACATACAAGTATTTACATAAAAGTTAAATGCGCTTCTATGAATTTGTTTTTGATTGACATTATTATTTTGCGAGGTTGCTCAGAAGAGAGAATCCCTGCTCGTAACTTCTTAAGCGTTATTTGCAGCAGTCGTAACAGACCACATTTGAATGGATTATATAAAGATCTTCTGGCATCCCACAATTCCATTGTCTAATTTCATTTTCAATCTCAGAGCTTTAAACCAACCACGCCACCCATCCGGCTTCTAATCTATAAAAATATAAGGGTTACACTACGAATAGGGATAGCAATATCGGACCAAAAGTTCAAAATCGGTATTCGCTATTTTTTAGATCTTAATACCGGTAGAAATTTTAGAAAAAGAATGGATACACAGGAGTTTCTTTGCTTTATTTGCCAATTTTATTAGAGAGTGTGAATATTACAAAAATAATTTGTAACCTTTAAATTATAACAGCATACAAAGAACAACAAAAAAGTAAAGGAGCATCTTTATTTAAATCACAAAAAAGTGTAAAGATCACTATTCAGTCTGTGGTACTATTACAAAATTTTGAAATGTGATCTTAAATCTTATTCATTATTATCTTACTCTTATTCATTATTATGGGTTATTATTTCTGAGCACATGATGAATCTGAAAAATATTTTGTACCTTAAAGTATGATATACAAATACAATGTGAATAACAAACTCACCAATTAAAAAAAATTTCGAAGTATTACGCACTTTCTTCACGACTACAACTTTGTTTTTACAGATACGATATCAGACTAACAAATCCTGTTCATGTTCAGTATTGCTTTGAGTTGTAATAAGATAGTTTTGAATCGCCCCTTGGATGATTCCCATATTTTATCACTTTTCTTTATTGTATGATGTAACTTTATATTCACAGTCTAATTAATTTCGCCCTTTATTGAGACATAAAAGCCAAAACGTATACTATTTTGCTATTTTGGCGATCCCTGAACATTCAGCGGAGACAATTTTAAAAATTTCTAGTAAATAATGAAAAAACGGTATTTTAACTTGTGAATATCAGTATTACGAAATTGTACAAATGGCTCAAAATACCGGTATTGCAATCCCTAATTACGATGAAAAATAAAATAACTACATTTTGCTTTAAAAAATAAGGGAAAAGATTGTTTCTAAACAAACAAAGGAATTTTGAGGATGATTAAATGGAAGTAATAGATTTTTCCAGCGTGAATAGATATTTTTGATTTAATTTTAATAAGGAATTTGATACATATATTTCGAAATTTTAATTATGAAAAGACTTACAGCTAAATTTAGAAATTCCATTATTTCTGTTTAGAAAAAATATGCTGCTTCATAAGCTTATTATTCTGAGAAATTTTGTTTTGAAATCTGAAAATAATCAACTGTGATTCTTTTATTATTAAATGATGAAACATCTTTGAAAGAAAGGAGAAGAAAATTTTTAAAAGGAATGAATAGGAAAATTTTCCTAAGGTTTCTTTTACCTTTAGGCGAATTATGAGAAGACATGTTTTAAAAAGAGAGAGAGAGAAATTGTTCAACACTGCGTGTATAAGAATAGATGATTAATCTAAGAATTCTATTAAAAATATCTTATTTTTTTATGTCACAAGTTATTAACGAAGCAAATATTTTTAATCAATTAATATGACAAAAACGTTAATGGAATTTAAAATCTGAGAAATAATTCCCTTTTTCCTTACATGTATAATTTTCATAATAATTGGATGTTCTAAAACATAGTGAAAATTATTAAGCTACGTAATTTAAATTTATGTATGGTGCATAGTCATAATGGTTTTAGAATATTTGCTTTATTATGTTGATAATAAATGTTGAGGAGTAAAAGCACATTTTTTGCAATTGGTTCTAATTATTTTAAAGAGGTAATATAAAAGTATTTATAAATTAGATGTTAACTCATTTTTAATTATAAATTGCGAAATCTGTGCTTATCAAATCCACGCTTTGTTACTTGAATTATTATGGAATAATATATATGCAACCTTAACAAAAACATTCTAAATTTTTAACGGTAGAGCACAACAAAAGAGCAGTAATTACAAAAACTCATTTAACCAACTTATTTACCAATTTTTTAATTTTCTAAAGAATATTTGAAAAAATCCCAATAAAACTGTAAGAGGAAAAAAAGTGCAAGAGATGAAGTGAAAAATTTATCTTATTCATTGCTACAATATATGACATTTCTTAAATTAATTGATATTTCTGTTTCAGGTAGTTTAATAATCAGATGTGTGCTACCTGGTAGTCACCTTGTGACATCATGTAACTCACAAAATTTCTGTCTCTCACTTTTGTTTTATTTGAAACTTTAAGGTGAGCAAATACTGGGGAGCGCTTGATAAAAACTAACTGAGAGATATATATTTACAACTCGCTATAAAGCTGCAAGAGAGCTATCAGCAACGGATCTGGAAATTTTGAACTATGGTCAATTGTCTTAACTTCCACACTACACCAATGGGACGACATCTGATCCTCGACATTTTTAAGGTTCATCGGATCTCTCTACAAGGCGAGCTTTCAATGGTTCTTTGCTCAAACTGATGACATGCCGGACACTAGTCCGTGACCTTGACCACTCTGCTACCGCTGCCACCTTTAGGAATAACCCGTTGGGATGGCACTCAGCTGTTTTTTTTTCTATTCATTACACAATGGATTTTCTTTGATACAATAACAAATAATACGCGTATATAAATGTGCAATAGCATAGTTTGAAAAATCACTAAATTATAGAACGCAATGATCAGTAATCACAAATTCTTCCAAATTAAAAGGAATGCATAATCGTTTTCAACTTCCCGAACCGAACCTTTTTCATTCTCAAACGTTCAACTAACACCCAAGCCCCCCCGAACAAGAAGCAGCTTTCTGATTGGACGGTTAACTGTTCCCCTTAAGCTGATAAAACCATGCCGTTTCGGCTGCTCTTCAGTCAGTCGAAAGCCAACTCACAAGTACCAACCACCTGATTGGTCGTCCGCCGAGGCAAGCTAATCAGCATAAAAGAGTGCTCCTTTTGGGCAACCCTTCAGTCCGAGGGCAGAATTCGACCGCGCAGGTAGCCTGTGCCGGACCTTTTCTCCCCCTCCGCACAGATCAAACCGTTATTGGCCAGATTCCACATTTTATCCACTTCACCACTTTTATTTTCAAACAAATTTTATCCTACACTTTTATTAAAATTAAACTCACAAAATTTTATTTTACACCTAATGTATTATTTCACTATTTTAATGATTTTATACTCTCTTTTATTTAATCCATCACTTAAATTTAATTTCTCACTTTAAAAACAGTACTGGGCTAAGATTTGAAACATAAGGCAAACCCAGGCTATCCACCATTACAACTGATTGGAGGTTAAGTTTCCCTGCGGGAAACGGAAAATCCTATGAACATTCAACATTCAAAAGCCAACGAGAAAGCTGCAGGGTTATCCCGGCTGCCAAGCTTGTTGACCTGTCGCATTTAAAATATTAATTTGGCCACTCGCTAGCCTCTGGTAATGGAACAAGCCTCGGACAGCAGATTCCAAACTTTTTAAATATTCTCCTCACATACTCATTAATAATTTTTTCAATACAGACAAAACTCATAGCTCCAGGAATTAACTAAAATTTTCTAAGGTTGCAATTTTAATTTTAATTCTTAACTTTTAATTTTTAATCTTGTAATTTTTATTTTTAAATTTCAATACCCTACTCAATCATCACAAGCTCTATCTTTAAAATCTTAACATAATCTGAAGATAAGGGAAGGAGATCTAATCAGAAACCAAGTGTCCCGATGATCATTCAACCTAATTTTTAAATTATTTCCTCCCAATGTTGTTGTGGTCGCGGTCACCTAGTGGCTAGGTTCGCGAGCTCGTGATCGGCTTGCCATGAGTTCGAGCCTGGTGCCTCTGAAGACCCGTCATGTTGACGGATCGATGAGGATGAAATCTGTTGAAGATCAAAGTTCTTCCTCTGGCGTGGAGTGGAAACTTGGAGAAGGAATTGTCAGTTCAGGTGTCGGCCTCTTCACTTGTTCACGGTTCAGAATTCTTAAGACCGTCACTAATAGCCTTCGTGTATCCTTAAGGCGAAAACTTGAGCAAACATTCACTCCCAATGTTCTTTCTCTGTATCTTCTTTATATAAGCAGTGAAGTCATTCTAGAAGTGTTTACTATTATCATGCCAAACGATATTCTTAGATTTTTTAAAATTTGTTCTCAAGGTATCTAGTTTTGTTGCCAAATTTGGCAACAAATCTGACCAAATTTATCGAGAGGGTTATAATCAATCTTACTCAGGAATATCGAAAGAGAATTTTCTTATAGCTAACAAACCATAATTTTTGGAAACAACGTATTTTCAGCAGGAACGTGAACATTCTTTTAATTTTAATGTTTCTAATTTTATTACTTTATTTTTATTGAACTTTTCATTCCCTCTCTTATTTCAACAGTTTAATTTTTCTTGTACCGATCAGGCAATTTTCTCCTCAAGTCCAAAAGCTCACAAACCAATAGGAATCATCCTTTTTAACCGTCGGAACTCTGCCATTCACCATTGGTTCCTGCCTTCCGAGGCCACACCTCCTCAACCTCCCAAACCAAGGCCCACTCAGTTCCAGATATGGAGTGGAGGAGTCTGACGTCTCCATAGATGTCGAGATGTCGTGAACATGCTTCCATAACTATATGTTCTGTACAAGTTTTTTCCTTGCAAGGACTTACTTTCTTCTAGTAGATATGTGGTGTAAGTGCTCAGAGGATTCGAACTTATCTTTCAGGGTTTATTGTCTTTAGTATAAGTATGTAGGTTTACCCCCTTTACCAAGCACTCTTCAATATTTCCCCCTTCGCCTCCTTGTGGACTAATATTTACCTTTACCTTCCATTTTTCACCTTATGTCTAGATCTTAAATATGCACATATTTGTAAAGTATACTTTTTGGGGGAGAATAAATTAATGAGTGTTGTCCTACACATGACACAGGTCTAAGGTTCAAACCCCTGGCTGGACAAGGTTGACTTAGCCTTTCATCCCTTCAGTGGGTCGATAAATGAGTAGCAAGCTTGTTTGGGAACTTAACACTGGGGTTTCGCGTCAGACTGACCACCTGGCCGGAACATCTGATCATGAACCTCAGGGACCAAGGTCACGTATACTGAGTTGGGCATAGTAGACTTTAGTCCTCATGGGCCGTTGCGCCACTGTGTTAAGCTTATCCTACACATGGGTAAAAATAGCACCTATGTCAATGAAATCAACCAACCTACTAAATAATACATTTTCTTTTCGATGTCTCATCACCTTCAGAAACGTCCTCATCTTACAACTTCCGGTTTGAAACTTTCTATCCAATCATTTGTTCATAATGTTTACTGACCAAAGAGTGAAGGGAAAATTTACCACTTACAAACCTACTCAGCTAAAGCAACAATATAGGATTTACTGCATTATTCACCAGAAGAAATTAAACTTAAGTGATGCGGAGTAGCACGATTTCGGGAATCAAGTTTAGAAAGAGATAAATTATTCTTGTTTTCATTATGAATTTAATTTATTCTGGTACTTCTAATGAAAAAATCTAGTATTTTGTCACTGAACGGATAAGAGATTTATATATTGATGAAAGAACTAAAAAAAAGTGAAACACAAGGAATTATCTTTAAACATAAGCATTGAGAAGCGAAAAAATACGGGCAAGGGTAATTAGGCATTTCTTTTTGCTTAGAAAGATATCTTCTTTTTCGCATGTTGTCGACATAAAAATACACTTCCAACCTTTTTCTTCCTTTGGTTTTTTGCAAAATTGAGATTCAAGAGTGGTTTTTATGCAAATAAATCAATGGTCATGGAGTGTTTCGTATGAATCTTGGTAAATATTTGTCATCTTTATTTTATTTTAATCCTTACTTGTATTTCTGTAAAAAATATGGATAATTCGGAAAAGGGAATTTAAATGATATAAATATAGAAAGCACTCACATCGCGCATACACATACATACCCAGAAGTGCTGGTGTCCAAGAAAGAAAGAGAAAAATGGGGATAAAGTTAGACCCATGGAAAAAGCTCATGCAGCATCGAGCTAAGCGGAGAGCATACAGACCCATCCGACAGGGCAAAGAGTTGGAAGAACCTTAAAAAAAAAGAATTTTAATGCCATTGATATAAAGATCACACACATACCAAGAAGTGTTGACACGGAGAGGGGAAACTTCTAAGACGAAAAGCTACATACTTGAAGAAGCCCGTGCAACGCCGGGTTATGCAGTTAGTACTAAAATAATATGGGAAGAGGAGCGTAGTAAAGTAAAGATAGATTGTATCTTGCTCAATCTGAGATAATTTATCTGAATATTTTAAGCTTGAAAAAAGAAGACTTTTATTTTTCTTTCTTTTTTCATCCATCTTTGTTAATATATTGATTGAATTTTTAAATTTTTTCGACAATTATTTATATTTGAACAAAATTATTAATTATTTTGGTATTTTTTCTTTAGTCTTGCTTTATTTTTCAATTCCTACTATTAATTCACTTTCTCTCTCTATATATATTTATCTTGTTCAAATTTTCAATCGTTAATAAAATACTTTCTATCCATCCAATCAAGTTCAAATAAAGTTTTTTAAACTTGTAGTGGATGGTACATGGTGTTAACACAGTTTTTTCAAATATTAATTCATTAACTAAACGAAATTAAATTAATTACCTGTTTCCGATGCCAACTTAGATTCGTTCCCATTGTTGTAACAATGCCGACAAATCATACTCTCTTTTTTCAATTCCTAATATTAGTTCGCTCTATTCCTATATATATATATATATATATAGGCTAATTCTCTACAAACAAGAGATAACATCCAAACAATAACATTCGACAAACACATATATAGTAGGAAAATCACACAATGAAGGACATATGAGTGATCGAGATTATTAATATAAAATGGATGCTGCAGTGTTATGAACATTACTGACTTAGGACAGCTATTATATAAAATAATTTATATAAAAGTGTGGTTGAACATGTTTTTGGCCAGCTAACCTTCCCCCTTTTTTTAAATGACACTGAGCAAAAACCAATAGGAAATAATGAATAGGAATATCTAAATCCATTACAAGATAGAGGTAACTTACCTAAAAATTGCACTTACAAATGCAAAGCCCGCGCTAAATCTGAGTGGAAACATTAAGATATTGCCAGATTCTATACCCTAATATATAATATTATATGTGTGCGTGTGTGTATACATGTATTGTTTAAATTTTCAATCGTTAATAAAATATTTTCTATTCATCCATTCAAAGTAGGAATTGACTTACATATGTTTATTTTTATATTACTTGTTATTCAAGTAAATTTACAGAGGGTTAACTTTTTTCCATTAGAGTTTTGTCTTGAACTCTAACCGAAACTTCTAAATGTCATGCATTGAAATGTCAAGAGTTAAATTTTATACACATATTCTTCGTCAAAATAAATATATAAATCATATTTTTTTTCCTTTGAAGAAAAATATCCTGGTGAATTAATTGCCATAGTATTTATCTATCGTGATTATTACTTCGGGAGAAACCGAAAAATAATGTAGTTTGGTTTTCTTTGATTGCCGTATAACGGGCTATCTTCGAGGTGTTCATTTTGAAATTAATTTAGTTCTCAAAAGTTTCTTTTAATTAATTTTATCAGATTAAGTTAAAATACAAAAGCAATTTTCCTTTACCCGAAACTCTTCTTTTTACACAGATTCAGATTTATTTTTTTTCTCATTAATTGTAACATATAGGTGGTATTGTATGCAGTTATTAAATAACTTCCCTTAGTATCAACCAGCAGCTAGAATATTATTTAGTTTGGACAAAAGTTCTCAAAATTTATACTAAGCCGAATTATAGATTAAGGCTTATTTCAATTCATTCATGTTGAGATAGTTTATGTTGCGGATTTATTTGTAATGGCCAACATATCTGAGTAATCCTGATAGTGCTTGGATTTTCTTAGAATTTTTATTTTCAAACAGGTTGTGCAGAAATTTATAGATGAGTAGAATCCCAAAAACTCAGTACTCGATAACCGTTCAGCT
>BMAV01021094.1:40370-89977 GCA_019973955.1 Trichonephila inaurata madagascariensis | reverse complement strand
TCCAGTGTGTCTGGGATGCTGACAGTTGGGTTGCAGGCGTTCCTCTGCCCTCCTTCTGACCAAAACAAGGCCATCATTGGGACCAAGGCATAATCTGCTTTGATCAGAAATCTCAACAGATTTCCATTCCGTCATCCAATGAGCTCTTGCTTGACACCACTGGTGTCACAAATGGTAATGACTTGGAATCAGGGGAATACACGGCTCGTAGCTGTCCTTCAAGTAATCGATTTTTAACAGTTCATGGTGTCATTGTGATATCCACTGTAGCTCGAATTTCTGCCGTAGACGCAGTACAATGCGCCACAGCCGTACATCGACTACTGCGGTTTTTCCTCACATTAGTTCCACGTGGCCACCCGGAACCCGGTCTTCTTGAAGCAGTGCCATCCCTTATCCACTGCTTCCAACAATCATGCGCAGTGGATGTATTCCTCCCATGTCTTTCTGCAATATCGCGGAAGGACAACCCACTGTCTCGTAGCCTGATTTCACGATCTCGTTCCTATTTAGTATCGTCTTCTTAAAGGCGTTCTTTGCAAACATTAACTCAATGCATCAAAATTCACAGATAAATAGCGCTCACGAACTTTACAGCACGCATTTAAAGCAACTTTTTTTTGCAAGCTCTGAGGGGCGCTATTAGCGCCACATTTAAGCGAGAAGCGTGAAATTGAAATCGATGTCAACTTTCAGATGTATAAACACGTCTACCAAATTTCGTTCATCTAACACAAGTCTTTCTTGTGATTTTCCCTGGGCTCTGTATATATGTGTGTTTGTGCATAATTACATAATTATCACAGAGTTAAATTCATATATTTATTAATATTTCAATTGTAGCGTTAAAAATCTTTTTTTTAATGCTTAAATCTTTAAATAACTTAAAACGTAGTGGGAATAGATATGAGGTATGGCACATTTTCTTCTAAAAAAATAGCTTTTACATTTCTATTGCGAAAAAGTGTTGCAGTATATGGGTATCTTTTGTTTATACATTAACATCGCCCTATTCAACTTTTCGAGGGTTTTTGGTGGCGGACCTTGTAGTTTTGAAACATGGTCAAGAGACGAGGATGATACCTGAGCTAGAACCCTCTCTTAATTTTAATATCATACCAACGTGAGAACGTTCGTGCCTCGATAGATTTAGCACAGAACTCATGAGATATAGGCTACGAGTCTGGGACCTTGACAACTAGGCTACCGCAACAACCCCTTTTGTTTGAAACAGGTGGTTTACTCCAAAACAGTCTTAAGGGACATTTATTGTCGTGAAAATCTTGTCGTGTTTTAAACAATTGGAAACACCAAAAGAAAAATGCGCGAGTTGATTCCTGTATTCATTTATAATATAAAAAGTATAGTTTGCTTGCATAAATTGCAGCTAATCACAGAATTTTTAATCAGCTTATCAACGGGAACTAAATAAAATTTTGAAACAAAAACCTCAAATATATTGAAATCTACCTTTTTTTACTGTAGATTAGTTTGATGTAATCAATATTTCTAGTGCTAATTAAGTGTATTATAAAATTATTTTACAAAATAAAATGCATAAAAGTTGTACCTTAGTTTTAAGGTATCCGACTACGTTCGGAACCGTGATTTTAAAAAAGGGGATAAATGGATAATTGTCATGATATTTAGTGTCACTTAGATTAGAATACATGTATAAAATTATTTTAAGGACATTTTGACAAAAAAAAATTATTTAAATACAATATTTTGGCAAAAAATTAACTTAGAATATTTTTTTTTCCAAATGTTCTCCTTTTGTGAAAAATGCTTCTATTATAATAATATTTTGCCTATATATAGCTGAGACCTCTCTACAGAGGCTCAACTAGAATTTTTGAAAAATTCACATCATTTTCAGAGTTACCGCCAATTTAAATAATTATCGGTGTTTTTTTCTTAAAATTTCTCCCCTCTGTTGTCGTAAAATATGGATAAACCCACTTCTAAGTTATACATTTTTAAAATTCTAGTTGAGCCTCTGTACAGAGGTCTGAGCGCTACATACAGGCAAAATATTATTATAATAGAAGAATTTTTCACAAAAGAAGAACATTTGGAAAAATAAATTATTCTAAGTTAATTTTCTGCCGCGCGAAATATTGTATTTAAATAAAAAAAAAAATTCAAAATGCCTTAAAACAATTTTATACATGTATTCTAATCTAAGTGACACTAAATATCATGATAATTATCCATGTATGCGCTTTTTTAAAATCATAGTTCCGAACATAGTCGGATACCTTAATGTCTCTGCAGCTTATTCGTCTTTTTTTATGTGCCTTCATATTTCTTGTCTACCTATTTCATACATTCAGCTGACGCATGCTAATTGCAATACACCTTAAGAAAACTGACCAAAACTTTTGCAAAATATAAATATGACGGAGAGTATTTTCACCTTTTGGCAGGGAACAATGAAACATATATTTTTGAACAAGACAAAAATAAGCATGGTGGTGCTTTTTAACTAAAAAATGTTCACGATCCGGATAAATCAGCCTCTACGATGATATCATAAACATAAGAAATAAAAATAATGCATAACACTGTTTCATAAATTTTTTAAATAATTTTCTTGCTCTATTTGGATACTACCTTCATTACATCATAATTTGTTTTATAGGTATAAACTTGAATTTTTATTCAATTTTTTTACTTCGAAGAATTACAACGCAAATTTAGGTTGAGTTACTGTCTTACATTTGGAACACTTATAGAATTACAAATTTATTTTTGATATTAATTAGTAACACATCAACACTCGTTAAAATAAAACTGGAATTCGAATGGCTAAATTCATGTGACGTTATAGTCACATGATAATGCTACTTGCCAATCCGTTCAGAAGCTCATGAAATGTGATAGTCATATTTTAAATACAATCATGTGTTTCCAGTTAATCAGTTCAAGCTCTTCTTTGTACCCAACTTCTGCTCTTTGCAGAAAATTTCTCTTAAAAAGTACATTTTTGCCAACAAAATAAAGCGGTATACAAAATACATTTTATTTAAAAGTACGTACATTAAATAAAATTTTTTAAAATTCGAAAATCTTTCTGAAATTTGTTTTTAGAATATTTGAAAACCCTTACCCAATTATGAAATTTGAAGATTTATCTAAATTTTATAAATAGAACACCAAGTGCAATTAGTTTAATGTATGTTTTGAATTCATTGGAGAACACGTGTTTGTTTCGATCATGTAGCCACCATAAATATAGCCCATTATTTTGTCCAGTAAACACAAACGAATTAAAAATCGAATTCTAAGCTTTTAACCATTATTACAAAAAATTTAGTTTCTAAAAAAAATTGACTGCTTTCTTAATAAACACATAACCCTATTTTAAAAATAACGAATAGTAATAAGGATTACTAAACACATGGCGCCATCCCAATGATTTCCGATTCAAATGTATCAGCCTTACCAAAACAAATAATTGGCCTTTACAAAATCATTTTCACACTGTAGAAACTGAAAAACGTTATAGAATCTGGAAAGTGTTTTAATATTTACTTTAATCCTGCTCATTTTCATTCTTTTAATACTTTTCCAATTCTACTGTTAACTCACATTCTCTATATATTTAATTATTTATTTATCTTGGTGGAATTTCCAATCGTTAATAAAATATATTTTAAAGTGCACAATTGAGCTGAAATTTTATATACATGATTATTTTGGATGACAATATAATAATTTAATTATAATTAATAAAAATTAATTGATTAAAACTAATTATTTAAAGAATTACAAATACATCCACGTTGGCATCATTTTTGGTGACTTAGCGACCCTTTTGGCGACTTGTATCAAAACTTGAAAAGGTTTTTTTTCTCACGTTTTAAAGCATTCAGTTGAACTAAAATTTTATATACACGACTGTGTTTTGGATGACAATACGATACTTTAATGATAATGAATAAAAATGAATTACCACTTCATGTGGTGATTTTTTCCTATGTATATATATATTTATATTAATTGTAACTATTTAATAAAAAGTAGCTAAAATAAAATTTTTCTTGGTTGATCTAAGTAGGAATTGACTTAATTTTTTTTTTATATTACTTGTTTTGTAAGAGTTTCACGTGTTTTTCTTATTTTTAACATTTAATTGTAAGATTAAAAGTAACAGATTCATTACTAAAAGTGTAATACTTGCCACTTCAGTATTGAATAGAGCCCTGAAACAGTTGTTTCGAAAAAATATTTTATTTTCAAATGAACCTGCAAAAATTAACGTAATACTTTTTAAAGAAATATCATGTATCATTAATTTCAAGCTTACTATTCATGTTTGTATTTATATCGTAGTCACTCTACATTTTAAATTATATTACATTGAAATCATAACCAATGTTTTCTGTACTTAAATTCATTGGTTCGTTTGAAATATTCTTTAAAATGGAAACAAAAACCGCAGGTTATAATAAACTCAAAATATTTCAAATAAACTAATTTTCACCCTGTCGACGAAAAATGAGGCGTGAAAAATTAGACTATTAAGAATATCTAATATCAAACTCTATTACAAATAGACATGCGCAGTTCTACAACTTTTACTTCACTTTTCTCCATTCAAGACCGTCTTTTAGCCTCGGCACAAAAATGAATACATCATAATGATGCCATTTTTGGAAGATTAATGATGCTTTCTAATTAGCAGGATTCCCGTTCAAAGTCTATGCTGGATCGGACTGAATTTTAAGTTTCGCAATTACTTCTGCTTTGTTTTGTTGATCCATGTGACTTTTGATTAGATGAAGGTTTTGGAATTTATTGTTTGAAAGGATATCGAAATGAATTTGTTTTTTAAACGTCTCTAGTGGTTTAATAAATGTTTTGGAAAGGAATGTTATATTAAGGATCAAGATTAATTTTTAGTAAAGTAATATTTTACGTCAGGTCCTCTCTCTCTCTTCTTTTCTTAAAGTACAAAAGACGTTATTTAATAATCCTTACTGTCAAAATTCTAATACCTAGTTTTGGAATATATGTCTAGCACAATGGAAATGAATTGTAATTTATGAAAATGCATAAAATTAATTATTCTATTATTGATAATTAATTTATCTTTCGGCAAATGGGTCGAGACAGAGTTGCTAAAGGCTGATTCGAGCTGTCATATTTTTACTTATCCTTAAAACTTACCTTTAACATTTTTCAAAACTTTTTTACTTATCTCTTTATCTTTTAAACTTATCTTCCTTCCTCTATTTATAATTGCTTGATCCTTTGTTGGATAGAATTCTGATTTTTCAAATTTAATTAAAAAAAATACCAATGTCTTTATTACAGTAGCCAGATACAAGGGAAAATAATACATATTTCATGTATTTATTTTGAAAAAATAGCTCAAAATATTCACAAAAATAGTAAGATTTCTTACAAGCATAACAGACTTGCTTAAAATAACTATGTTACGAAAAAAAGATACTCACCTACCTCAAAAAATGCCATACTATTCGAACAATTTTGACAGCTTACGTTCATTTTTTGAACTTTTGTTCAAAAGAATACTATGCAAAGGTAGCACACACATAAACAAATATTAAAAACAATTCAATTATAAGCTTACAATTCGATTTAAAAAAGTCCAGTAGCAAACTTTAATCTTTGGGCATTTAAAGGCTTAGAGAAAGATTGAATAAACTAACCATTGCAAATGTAGTTTGACGATTAGATACCAAAATAACAAGTCGTCGCATGAAAAAGAATAAAAAAAATATAGAAGAGTGGAGAATATGTTTGATCAAAACTTTTTCTTTTAAATAGTCCTGAAATTTTTAATTGGTGTTTTGTATTTTATTTACTTGAATTTCATGATATAGAACAAGTGTCGACAACCTATGAAACGCGTGCTAGCGGAACATTTCTCTCAGTGGCACTCTAAACTATCTACTAAGGTACGAGATATAAATTGACCTATATCTCCTATCTACGCCTCATGCATTTTTATTTAAAGGCTATTTCTTACTTTAGATTCTTTGTGATAATTTTTTGTCTGCTTTTGTGTAGTTAAATATTCAAATTAAATCAACATGATTGATGAAACATAATTTATTTTCTTCGTCGTGAATTAAATCTTCATAATTATTGAAAGCAAAATTTACAGAATTATGAAAATATTTGGAAGAGATAACTTTATCAATAAATCGATGGCTATTTTAAATTGCTACATGTCATTGCTGGGGCGATTTAATTGTTCAAAGAAAATTGCATATACTCTGCTTATGCTTATGGTTCTACAACTCTAAGTGAACAAATTCTTTCTCCTATGAAATATACTTTGAATTCAACAAAGAAATTGTGTTTAACAATTGAACACTCTTAATCATGTATCAAATTGAAAGTCACAAATTATATCTCTGATAAGTAGAGCTTAGGAGATAATTCACCTTTAAAAATTTAATTTTTTATTTAACGATATTGTAGGAACACTTTTGTTTTATATGTTGATTCTCATTATTATTTTAATAAACATTTGTTTAAAGACAAGTAGTATAAATTTTATTTTAATTTTTTTACATTTATGTTGAAGAAATAGTTGCATTTTATGTTACTTATTTTTATGTTAATAAATATATTTCTGAAGTGATTCATAATTAATATACAGGGTGTCCCAGGATTATTGGAACATACATTAAAGGGAAGTAGGGGACATCATAAGGATTCAGATTTGCATTGCAATGAATGGTTGGAAACGTTTTCATTCGTCTCTAGATGGTATTCACAAGATCATTGGAGCAAACAGACCTACATTACCGCAATTATTTGAGCTGTCATCGCCCACAGAGTAGTATAGAACAGTTTTAAGAACACCTAGGTGGCAAATATACATCTGATATAAGTATTTCTAGAAGGAAATACACGAGAAGCAGAAAGAATGTATCGCGAAAGGTACCCACAGAGACCAAACCACCGCATGTTTACTAATTTACATCACAATTTGTGGGAATATGGATCATTATGAAGTAATTGGCATAGTGAGTGATCTTCCAGCATAGAACAAAATGTGGTGGATACCGTTCGAACTCATACGAGTACCAGTGTACGAGCCGTCGCTGCTACCATAGGAAGATCTCGGAGTAGTGTCCATCGTGTTTTGAAAGAATTATAGCAAACCATTACACACATACCATTTTCAATCAGTACCGCCTCAAATTGTTTTCTCCAATGATCTTGTGAACAACGCCATCTAGCGCCGAACGTAGACGTTTCGAACAATGGGTATCTATGCAAATCTCAATCCTTGTGATGTTCCCACCTGTCTTTAAAGTTTGTCCCAATAATCTTGGGTACCCTGAATATTAAAACTCTATATCTGTATTCTTGACCTCTCTTCACTAGCTCTGCATGCATTGCCGCGGGAGTCGAATTGTTTCAAATACTTCCTACTGCGTGGCATCCTGAATTGTATTGGCAGATTGGTTTGTCACGCCTGAACTATACGGCTGCCGATTAAAATGTTACTTAATAAATATTTAATAGCATTGTGTAAGCAGCAGTGTTCTATCAAAAAATAACAATTAATACTCGCGCTGAGAACCAAAAAGAAAGATTAATTAAGATCCACTGACATTACCACAAACTATAAAAATCTGAACCTATCGTATTTAAAAATGAAATTAATGATTTAAAAATGTTCTTATACTTTATATATATATATATATATATTTACTCATAATCATTAAAGATTCTTAAATACTATCAACAAATTGTGTGTGAAATCTGTATCTAAAATTTTATCTAGTCTGTGAATGTTTATTGATCCTTTATGCTAAGGAACAGACCCCAACATTTTCCTGATAGAAAATATCAAATATAATTATAATGCTAATAGAGTACTATTATACTACACTGAAGTTATATATTACAGTTATAAAATACGAGTATATTATTATAAATATAATAAGTTCTTAAACTCTTAAGGAAATGAAATAAATACGCTGCTAAAAGAGGTTAATTCCGTAACTACATAAATATCAAATCCTTCACCTAATTTTATCATTTCAAGTTTTCATAAACCTAAACCACCACTTCTTTGGGTATCGATTCTAAATTTCTTTCATCAAAAATAGCTCTTAGGAAACGTATCATCCAAGGATCATCCGTTTTCAAAAGTTCTAAGCTCCTTATAACTCCGTATTAATACTTTTCTAGGAAAAGACAGGGTGTTGCCTCGGAACAATAATCCCACCGATATCCCCTTATTCTTTTCTTTAAAACCTTCGCATAATCTCGCAGATGATACTTTTAGGATTTTAATAAGAGTTGGAAGAAAAATTTGTCAAAGAGATGGAGTATATATATATATAAATGTTGGATGAGTGCGCAATCTCGGGAGACATGGAGCGCTGTGATTTGTTCGTTTGAAGTTAACTCAAAAGTGTTATAAAAATGGAGGTGGTTCGACAGTGTTAAATCTGAAACTAGCATACAGAGTTATTAAAAAGAATGTTTGAAATAATTGGATCATGTAAACTAAAACTGTTCAATTAGTTTTTCTGCATTTTAGTATATATTATCATTTGATGTTCTTATAGCTTAGTTTTGACAAAATATAAGTTACATCAATAAAATGTTTTCTTCTAAAGCACCTTTTGTAATGACGTTTTTCTTTTATATGTAGGTGTCTAGGAACCAGAAAAGAAGGTAAAAATCTTTCAAAAGGAATGCTTCAATAATCCAAAACAGAGGGTAAAAAGACCAGAAACATGTGATTATAACTACAAGTACAAAAAAAAAAAACTATTAGTTTTTTTATATTTTTAGTCATAATCATTTGCTTTTTTTCTTAATTGTTCGATAAACACTATAAATACTTGAAGGATATGGATGACCACACTTTATGGAAGGGAAAACGATTGGATACGTAAAAACACTCTTAACTATGACCATGATCCTTAACTCGTGGTCTGAGAGTCATGAATTTGAGTCCTGGCACCACTGAAGACCTGATGGGTTGAGGGGTTAGTGCACACATTAAAGCTGTCGTCACTTTAAGGTATCCGACTACGTCCGGAACCATGATTTTAAAAAAGCGCATAAATGGATAATTTTCATGATATTTAGTGTCACTTAGAATACATGTATAAAATTGTTTTAAGGAAAAATTTTGACAAAAAAAATTATTTAAATACAATATTTCGGCAAAAAATTAACTTCGAATAATTTTTTTTCCAAATGTTCTCCTTTTGTGAAAAATGCTTCTATTATAATAATATTTTGCCTGTATATAGCTCAGACCTCTGTTCAGAGGCTCAACTAGAATTTGGGAAATATATATCTTAGAAGTAGGTTTATCCATATTTTACGACAACAGAGGGGAGCAATTTTAAGAAAAAAACGCCGATACTTACTTAAATTGGTGGTAACTCTGAATATAATATGAATTTTTCAAAAATTCTAGTTGAGCCTCTGTAGAGAGGTCTGAGCTATATACAAGAAAAATATCATTATAATAGAAGCATTTTTCACAAAAGGAGAACATTTGGAAAAAAGATTATTCTAAGTTAATTTTTTGCCAAAATATTGTATTTAAATAATGTTTTTTTGTCAAAATGTCCTTAAAACAATTTTATACATGTATTCTAATCTAAGTGACACTAAATATCATGACAATTATCCATTCATGTGTTTTTTTAAAATACCGGTTCCGAACGTAGTTGGATACCTTAAAGTGGTTTTGAAGTTTGGAGAGTGGGGTATCAAATCAGGTATCGTTTTCCTCACTTGACCGAGGCTCAAAATTACTAGGTTCAATGTCAATAGCCCCTGCGTTTATTTAGAGTAGGACACTAACAAAAATGAATCAATCTATTTTTATTATGACAAATTAGAAGCTAAAGCTCCTGTCTAGCGTCCACTTTGGATTTTGGCTGATGAATGGTAATAGTCGCGAACTCGAGGTAGGTGTAATTTCTAATGATCGCACCAGATTTTTTTTTCTAAAAGTTTCGATTACAGTGCTATGATATTTCATATGTACATTGTACTTGCTATAATTCCTAAATCTTTAAATCAATTGGTCAGTTTGAATATTATATCCATTATATTCATTTTTATGTTATTCCAATAATTTAGTCCATTCTTTACACATTTTAAATTATTTCCTTAGATGACACATAAGACATGTATACTGCACAAAGAACATTACATAACTGATTATACAAGCTAAATAAAGAATAACTCTCAGATCACTTGCAGCGCCATCTATTCATTTTGCATTTAATTTACAACAGTACTTGCTTGCATTTAGACTTTTATTTTGTGCACTTCAATTTTGTGAACGAAATCAGAAGATTTTATTTCGTAGCATGATAAATAAAAAAATTATTTTATTTGAATTGTTTCTTAATTTTAAAAAATAAACAAGACATAAATGAAAAAAAAAATAGTTATAAAGAATAAAAAGGTATTATTTAGCTGCAGAATATAGTAATGAAGGATCGTCAGAACATTTTTACAATGTTTCCTTGTGTATGAAATAAAAGTTAGTTATTTTCTTAAATTACTATTTGTGTTTCTTATTTTCCATTCTTTTTATAAGAAAAATACGTATTAACTTTATAGCAAAACTTATTTCAATGCTGTATACATTGCTACACCTACTATAACAGATTCAAAATTAAACTGTCTAAAATGTATTGGCTTATGAAGAATCAAAAACATATATCAAATTATACAGTTTTTAGATTCAAAAGAAGCTATTTCCCCTTAATAAAGAAATTTTAATAAATATAAATCCATTAAATAGTGCTCGATGAAGTAAACAAAATTTAAAAGGATTATCAAATATTTAATAGTTTTTACAATATGATTTTAGAGGCAAATAAATAAAATTATTTAGAAAAAGTAAGATATCAGCTGCAGTGGCGCATGCCCAGTTTTCCATCTTTTCCTCTTCACTTCCTTAATATTGTCTTTCAAATGCAGCACAAGAATGAATACATCTTCGTGATGACATTTTTGGAAGATTAATGATGCCTTTTAATTAGTGGGGATTCCAGGTTTTAGTTGGGGCAGCTGAAGACGGTGCAAAAAGGAATTTTAATTTTCTTAATTGCTCTTGCTTTGTTCTGAGAATACGTGAGATTTTTGATGAGATGAAGCCTTCCGATGCTTGGTGATTGAAAAGATGTCGCAAGGTTTTACTGCTTACTCTGCTAGAGTCTGATGAATATTTTAGGTAGGATTATAAAGTTAAGAATATTTAAAAAAAAGAGCGATTTTTGATTAAATGCATTTTAATACGGCTCATTTTTCCTTTACAGGAAGGGATTTCATTTAATAAGAGTTTTAATCAAACCTCGAATCTCTAGTGAAGTAATTTATCTTTGATGTATGTCAAGCAGTTTGGGAAAAATAATTACAGAGCAAGAAAATAAATGTATGCATTTTCTTCTTTCCCTTTTACTTTAATCCCATCTTCGATTTAATCTTTTTCTTTCATATGCCATCCAACTGAATCATATAAATCAAAGAGCTCTGATTTCGTTCTTTATAGATTCCCAATACTCTGAAAAAATTGTGTTTTGTACACGCACCCACACAGGTTGTAAAAAAACACTAAAATATACAGACATTGAAAAAAACATTAAATTATGACCACTCATTTACTATGACAAGAAGCCATCAAAACTACTAACACCCAGAGTGTAATTGACTCACCAAGGAAAGGATAGGTAAATGGAAATATTTTAGTTCCAAACACTCTTTAAATGGTCCTGTAATTCCCGTACACTGTATGATGGCAGCACGAATTCTATTTTCCAAACTGAAACACCGATTTTCGATCAGATTCATAACCGGGAAATTTGGAGATTACGATTGAATTTGAAATTCCTCAGTTTTCTCCTACAACTCCCTGATGATTCTGCCTTTATGAAATGCCTCCATCCACAAGAAACACTGTTGGAAAGAAAGGGTGCATCTTATATATTCGTATTCTACACAGATATCAGGAATTGTTATATGTGGATGATGGATGGATGTGAACGTTTTAAAAACATTGCCCACACCATAGTATCGCCTCCACTGCCTTATATCTGGTCAACTGTATGACAGGGGGACAGGGTTCCATTGAAAACTGCTTTATTCCCATTTCATGGTCAATGTGATTGATCTTGATCCCGGGTGACTTAGTTTCATTCTTCTGTGGTCTAGTGCCGATGTTCCATAAACCATTGCAGGTGCTGTTAGTGATGAATACCTTCAGCACAGAGACTTGTTTCCAGCATCGTCTGTGCAAACCCATACACATCTGTGGGGGGATGAACTGTGGGTTAAAACACACCGTCTAGATAGCCAGTATTATAGCTGCTGATGATGTCGGACATTTTTGCCCTTCAATCATTGGAAACAATGCGTAGCTGTCTCCTCTCTCTTTTGAGATCAACGTGCTTTGACCAACAAACCGTTTAGCGTTAATTTATCATTCTACTATCGATACACCACATTCTAGAAATATTTACCTGCAGCCGTTGCAAATAACGAGCTGTTTCTGAAATCGATGTTCTCAAGCACTGAAGCTTAATAATTCGATCTTTATGGAAATCCGATAAATTTTCTGTCCTTCCCATTATTTTACTAAACACTCTATGTGTGGAAAAATAGTGCAAGAGCACTTTATGTACTTCAGTATCAATTGTCTCATGGCGAGCTCATTTCTGTAGAAATGAAATGGTCATTATGTAATGGGTCTTCAGTGTATATATTTTATGAAAAATATATTCTGCAGGTACTAATCACAAAATATTTTGTGCTTAATACTTGCAGAAGGAAGTTCATTAATTTTCTTTTTTCTAATTATTTAATTTACTAACGTTTTAACGCTTTTGCTTTAAAAGTGAAGAGATCTATAAGGAATATTAGAAAATAATTTATTAATTTTTTTATTACTATCGCATTGAATAATGCTAACTTTTAAAAAAGTAAGGAATTTTAAATCTTGCTTAATGTTGAAGCGCATTTCACTTTCTTTTGCCTACATTCAATAAATATTGCTGTTCTTTAAATGATTTCATTTTTGTTAAAGTCGCTTCAAATGTTGTGATTGAGGTTGTTATGCCATTAGAAAAAAGAGAATGTTTATCCAAAAACAAGGGTTATCGACTTTTTTTCCCATCTGGCCGCATATACATAAAAAGTATTTCATGCAGAACGTAAAATGAGGTTAATGGAAGAAACACACTATTAGACCAAAGCAACATTGGACGAAGGGAAATTGATCAAAATATTAAAACTCATTTTTCCCTTTTTTTAATACTCTACTAGCCTTTCTATCAAGCACACAAAAAATTATGTATTTTTGACTGTGTAATAGGGTAGTTTCGAGAGAGATTTCTTTTCACTCATCACGAAACCTCTTGCTCACATTCTACTATAAGAAATCAAATTGATAGCAAAATTGATAGAATTGATTGCTTGATTAAAAGAATTTCCCCCTAAATGTTTAGTAAATTGTTCTCAAATAATTAGTGCAATGGGGCGTGACTGGAGCACTCAGAAAAGGCCGGCGGGCCGCTGGTTCAGTATCACTGTCCAAAAAGGTTAAGAGCAATATTTATATTTGTAAGTTGGAGGAATATACACAAATCGCAATTTATCTATTCCAGAGGAGTAAAATAAATTTCAAACTTCCTTTGCAGAGCTATTAGAATGAGAAAAATAACAATAAAGCAATTTTTACGAAATTTTATATGTAGCTGAATTTGTATGTGTATTGAAATGTAAAGGAAGTAAGTCCAAGATAAAATTATTATTTCCACATGTTTTAAGTAAATTTAAATGTAGTGCATAAAATAATACTTTGAATTTTTTCTTTTTAAAATAATTAAATCAAAGTAGGTCTTTAATTTTAAAATCCTAATATTTTTTCGTTTTTGTTTTTATACAAGGCAGAAAAGGTAGAAAAAGTAAGACCAACCTCAATTTTAAAGCGATTATGTTTTTATTAATTTATTATGAATTTTTTATTCTTTAAGCTGTGAATCTGTTTTAACAAATCACAAACAAATAGAAGAGATAATATTAAATTTTGTGAAAGTTAGAAGATGCCAAACATTATCATCAATTGAAAAATGTAGGATCTTTATTTTAAAGAATGCCCTGCAAATACTCGGGAAATAGTCAAAGGATTAAGTAGACTTAAGCATGTTTTTACTAGTGATGACTAAGGAAAGTGTTTTATTTTTTGTGAATAGGGATAACTATGCAAAATTTAAGACTACAGGCAGTCCGTCTGCATGTACTCCTCAAAAAACGAGTCATTGTTGGTCGAGCAATTTGTAAAAGGCGTTTTCCTTCACAATTTAAGATTAATTTGAACCTTCCATAAACTAACCAGACTTTGCTTAACACTCTGTGAAAACACCCACGCATCAAATATAGAAAAAAATGAAAACCTCTAACTATGAGAAACGAAATGAAGCGTATAGAGTTTGTAAGGGAACAAGTTTTGATTCAGTGGTACAAAAAAAGTTTTATACTGACGGACGAGACAAAATTAGATATTATTGTCACAGCATCTAGCTGGAACCATGCAGGTTCTCAAAGCTATTTATGATAATTTGAGGCTATTTTGCTGGTAATGGAACCTCACCAGTTACTTATATGAAAGTAAAAACTAATTCAGAAGGCCACAAAGAAATCCCTGCTAAAATTGTACTACGAGTGGTGTTTCTGATACATATCCCAGTTGGATAACACATCCATACACAATTAAGGTACTACAAGATGCTGTTTTCAATATAATAATGTTCAACTAGTCGAGTAATCATCAAGATGCCTTGATCCGGACATAATGAAAAAATTTTAAGGCATCTTTGTTCGGGAAATTTAAGAAATGTTGCGGCTCACACCATTAAAGGTAGGCTTAAATTGCCCATTGAAAAAAGTTGGGAAAACATATCAATGGATACTTTGGAATAACCTTCCAACTCTCTAATGATAAAATTAATTTAAATCTCTTTAGAATAATTAAATTAATTTATAAAAGAAGAAAAATTTTATATTATCAGCGCAGGTTATGGTTAACAAAATCTCATGGGGCCTAAACATTTTATAATGTGTTCTACATGTAGAAAAAATAAAACTAATTTAAATTTTCGTGTTTATATAGATATAAATAAAACTGTAATTATTTGTAGTTTATTAGGATTTTAACCCCTGAACGGTTGGATAATTTTGAAGTAAATGGTCATAAAAGTGCCTATTTTTCTTATTCAAGAAAATTATATAAAGCTAAGTTTATGTTTAATATATATATATTTATTTTTAAATTTTGAGTAAACTTTTAGCTTGAAATAAAAAATTAATTTTTTAAGGAAAGCCAACATTTAGGGTTATTAAGACTGAATGTTGGTTTTCCAGTAAAAAGAGTAAAGTAAAGAATAAAGTTTTACAATATTTGTTTCAAATTAACTTGGCAGCTTTGGGAAAGATTAAGAAAATGTACCAATCTGCTTGAAAAATAGTTTTATCTCTTTTAGGAATTTAAATTAGAAAAATTTAAAACATTGAAGAACTTGAGACTTTAATAATATATTTCGAGTTAATCACATGTTAAAAGCATTTATTTTTTAAGCAAAGTTCATTAATACAGTCAGTAGAACAACGTCATGAAATTCCATTTTGGCTGAAAGCTGATTTTCAACGCCAACTTTTGTCATTGTTGTAACATTAACAGTGTTACAACAATGCAGACAAATCAAAGTTGGCGCCCAAAAGTGGTTATTAAAACTGGTTTTAATTAATATCTTTTTAACTAATGGCGATATCGGACCGAATTGTAAATCTAAACCATTTTCGAATCCACTGGAACAGACACAAAACATTTCATCAAAATCGGTCCAGCCGCTTAGAAGGAGTTTAGTCACATACACACGCACAGAAGATTTTTATATATAAAGATATTATACATCCATTTATATGTTATATATATGGATCCATAATATATAGTTAAAAATTATATATTTAAGTATTATACCGGGTGTTTCTAAAAGAATATCGGAGTTTTAACGCTTTATAGCATTGTTTCTCAAACTGTGGGGAGCGCCCCCGTTGGGGGCGTGATAACTCTATGAAGGGGGCGGGTTCATATTGAAAAATTGAACACAAAGGATTATTTAAAAAAATTAATTTACATAAAGTAAACAAAGAAATTTTTTTTTCATATAATAAAATATAAAATACACATTTATACACTTATACAATACACTTATAAATGTATAGTACCGTACAATGTATTTTATAATTAATTTCAGTGACCCCATGGGTTTGTATTTAACATTTATCTTGATAATATAATGTACGGTTTATAATTAATTCCTCAACTGCCGATTAATAGTTACACGATTCGCTTCCCAAGGCCACCGTTTTCCATGTAGACGAGCGTATTTTGATGCTTTTTTTGAGGGGGAGGAGAAAAGGAATAAATAAGTAAATCCTTCGCAAACATTATCAAGATCCTTTTATTGCATTCCAAAGCCTTCGGAATAATTTTATGGATAGCACTGCACAGAGAAGATCGTATTCGGAAAGACGTATATATATGTCCAGAAAATTAATATTTTGACTGAGCGAGACGTTTATATACGTCCGTGGCTCATAAGAAGTTTAAATCGTATTATTGTATTAAATATATTGTTATTTTATGGAGTGTGCGATGAGAATGATGATTGAATAGTGGGTCCCGTATATTGAAAGTTTGAGAAGCAGTGCTTTATAATATTCATTACATATGATTCATATATCGAATTAAAGAGCACCTGAAACAGTTTTGTTTCCTGGCATCTGTGCGCATATGCACGAAACGTAGGCTAATTTTTTCCCCTTTCTAGCCTATCAAAGCACTAGTAGAAAAATGCCGACTTGTAAACAAAAAGTTTTTTGTGTTCTCCAGTTTGCAAAGACAGAATCTGCTCTTACTGCACAACGAGCGTTCCGTATTAAGTTCGGTTGTCAACCTCCAAATGATAACATTCATCAGTTTGAAACAACTGGCTGTCTTTATAAAAGGAAACGTACGGGATGACCAAGGCTGTAACTGGTAACCAACTGTAACTGATTCTACCTATCTTGATGCTCTACAACTATGGCTATTTTCTCAATTGGAAGGAAGTGAACTAAATAACTTCATTTGGCAGCAAGATGGTGCACCGCCTCACTGGCATCTCCCAGTACCCGATTGGTCAAATATCACTGTACGCAACCAATGGATTGACCGCAAAGAGCCTCCCAATAAAGCTTGTATCGCATGGCCTACACGTTCACCCGATCTGACGCCATGTGACTTTTATCTGAGGGAGTTCTTAAAAGATTGCGTGTACGTTCCTCATCTACCAGCTGACCTTTCAGACTAAAGGCACAGGATTGAAGCAGCTGTTGCAAGAATTTCGTCAGACACACTGAAAATGTTTGGGATGAACTCGCCTATCAACTTGATGTGTGCCGTGTGACGAATGGGGCTCACATTGAACATTTGTAAACTTGTAGGTAAAACTGTTTCAGTTACTATTTCATTTAATGTATAAATTATACTTGTAACTTATAAATGATGAATACTATAAAGTGTTAAAATTCCGATATTCTTTCAGAAACACCCGGTATAAATAAAGAGAAGCTTAGGAGAGAATTATGAAGATGGATTGAACTACATTTTGAGTTCGAACACAGATTTCAAGATTTCAATGCCATTCAAGCAGAATTGGATAGTTTTACCATCTCTTTCATCGTTAATTATGAACCAGTGAGGTCAGTTTTACAGCTTGAATTAATTGTGTGAGTTGCAATTTAACAATCACCTCAAGCAGTTGTTTCTAAATATGCCCAAGTTAAAGTTTTACAAGTCATTATCGATGAGTTTCCCAAATTTAATGTTTCACTCCCAGAAAATCAATGCTATGTTTGCTTCCTCTGAAGGTATTTTTCTTTTTTAATGGGGCTACGCATTATTATTTTAACCTTTGCAGACCTTGTACATTCCCCAGGAGCTGGTGTCACTTTTTAGCGCGACACCATAAAGGCGATACCAACTACCGCAAGTAGTTATGACTCCCAGTTTCCTCCCTAGAGGGAGGCACTTGATCTCTGACGATGCGAACCTGTACTAGGATTTAATTTTGCTGAGATCATCAAAACCCAACAGACCCTCTAAATATCTTTCACATGTATCACTTTTTAGGGTGGCACTATAAAGGCAATACCAACTACCACAAGCAGTTTTGACTCCCAGTTTCTTCCTTAGAGGGAGCCACCTTAGCTCTGACGATGCGAACCTCTACTAGGATTTAATTTTGCCGAGAACATACAAGCCAAACAGACACTCTAAGGATCTTTTACATGCCGAATAATCTAACGACCGGCCACGGTCGATTTTCTGCATGAAAATCCACCGACTTGGGCTGGGGTCGAACCCTCAACCTTAGATGCAGAAGGTCAGCGACAAATCAACCCCACCACCCAGCCGGCTCATCTAAATGTGAACAAGTGTTTTGAACTATGAAGTGTTTTCAGAAGTAGACTTACAGATAAACATTTAGACTCGTTCCTTAGAATCAGTACATCTGCCTTCCATCCTCAAATAATTAACTTTTAAAAATAAAATCGCAATACCATTCATTTCATTATGATATTGCGATTGTAATACTTGTATATTGTTTTTAAAATGTTTGGAAAATTTATCTTGGTCCGCCAAACGGTTTTTTTTTTTTTTTTTTTTTTAATTTTTTTATTATTTTTTTTTTGGCACGCGACTGAAAAGTTTTGCTCATTTCTGCAATAGGATATGATAAATTTCTGGGTCTATATAAATGGTTGATAGATTATATATATATACAAAACTCTTAAGAGCGTTCGGCATTTCCATAGGAGCCCTTGTTAAATCGCTTAAGTTTGTGAATTTAAGTACCTTTTTCCTCTGAAACTACTTACTTTTCATGGATAAAGAATTTACAGAAAGTTATGTGTATTATCAACAAAGCTCTAACGAAGGGTTCTGTCATTTTGTTGAAAACTAAAGTAGTTATGAATTTTTTAAGAAATGTCCCTTTTTCCCTAAAATTTCGTTTAAAAAAGCCTTATTTAAAAAAAGTTTGCTAGATAGATCTAATTTCCTCCATAACAATGTTTGAACATGTTAAAAATATGCTTACTGAAAATTTGAGGATTATATAATCAGTGGCTTTTGTGGAAAAGGTACATGAAGTGAAACATTACATTTTGAGATAACAGGCATTAAAGTAAAAATTTGTTGTTTTTGAGCATTTTGTTTTTTATTACTTTCCAGAAGCATATGAAGCATTTTCTTTACACTCTGATCCTCAAAAAGACTCTGAGTTTTCTTTTTTTTTTCATAATTTTTAACAAAAATAGTTTTTTTTTTTTGCGGATTCGTATAGCCCAAAGGAAGTATCTTTTTTTGTTGGGCTACATGAATCTTGCGTGCATTTAATTTTTTGAAGGGCGACACACAGTTATAACTTGGTTCAATATCACAATGTTTTAAGATCATCCACTTTGCTACATGACTAATACTGAACCGTGCATAGTTATATTTGCCCCTAATTTTAAAGTTTTTAATCCCACAAATGTAGGTCTTGGAATCTAACCACATGGTGTTACTCAGTCACTCATTTGTGTTCTGAGTCTTTCCTTGTCAACATTTTCTTAATAATATAGGATCACATAAGTGTGTACAAATTGGCTTCTTTTAATTCATTATTGTATATAGCATGTGTGTTTGTATGTGTTTGTGATCATAGTGCCTTTCGTTATATTTAACTTCTCCCTTTTGAAACTTGCACCATGAATTTATACCTGTAGGACACCATCCATATTGAGGATTCTTGTCTTAAGACAGAAGATGAAAATAAATTGATCATATTTCTAATAGCCATACCATAATATCTCTGAATTTTTTATATTAAAATGTAGGTGAGTCGGGTTTGACCACTTAGGCATTTTTCACAACTTAACTTTGTTTTCTCTGTTTTTGCTTTTAAGATCCAAAAGACGTTTACCCATACACTTTTGGATATGCCCAGTAAACTCTAATGTTTCCACTTGAACATCATATGGATTCTCGCTCATCAGAAAATTAAGCAATGGGAAACAAAGGTGCTCCAGCAGAGTTCATTCGATGCGCGTCAAGGAGTAGCTTCTTTTAAAGATTAAACAAAAACATACTTTTAATTATCGTATTTCTACAAATCATATATCATTTTAACCAGACATATGTTTATTTTTAAGAAGTATAAAAAAGTGAAAAGAGATAATTTTTCGAAAATTCATGTGCCAGACCCCCTTGATAAAGATGAGTAGGGGTCTTCAGTGAAGAACGCTATAAACTAAAAATTTCATTCATTAACTACTTGACAAAAATTAAATTGGAATATTATGTACCATTTAATATAACTCAGCCGAGGAGTTATGTGTATATTGAATACTACTTTCAATGAGCTTCTTTCTATTTAGGTAGTGTGATAATGGAATTATGTTACAGGTAAAATATATAAAGGAGATGAAAGGACCCCGAGCATTCAAAACAAAATCAACCCACGATTTTGATGTCCCCTGGATCTCGAAGATTGCAAAATCTACAATAGAGCATGAAGATAATGATGTCCCATACGTCATTATATAGAAAAAGGCTTAAGTGAATTGTAATTCAAAAGAGTGTATGAATGAATGAAAAAATGAAATACTAGCTAAGGTCGCCAATTTATCTTTGGTCTTAAATCAAAATAATGAAGCTGCTGTAGTTTTAAATCAACAATTAAATCAGGCAGAAGTCCTGTTAAAGAAACTGATAAATTTAGAGTAAAAGTAGATGATAAATCATGAAACTGTAATTTATTTATTTCTTTAAACAGAGTATATGAATTTACGAAATTTATTCGTTTATAAAAAGTGAAGTTTTCATATACTTCTTTAAAAGTTCAGGTATCTTGCTGAGATGTTTCCGATTGCCAGGCTTCTCCATACTTCTGTGCCAACTTCAAACCTCTTTCAGTAGTTAATGCAGTTAATGAAGCTGCAAAATTCAGAAACCCTGATTTTGTATCCGCGATTTTGTTCTCTGCATTAGCGAAGTATTCGTACGATTTGGCGTATGCCTTTGCGAGTATGTCGGCATTTCTTTCATTCAGGATTCCTTCAGAGATGAGATAATTCGCCATACCTCTGCCGTAAACTCTGATGGGCGTCTCCCAAGGTAGGACAGAGAAATTCTTAGGAATATGTTGCGTTGCAAATTCCGCGTTATTCTCTGGATCAGCTGCACCCCAGGATGATAAAGAGGACAATACATCCCTGAAAATATTTTATTCATGGCACAAATATATACTCGACCACAACAAATATTTGCACCCCGAAGAAATTGAGATATTATCACGAAACTTAGCAGGCATGTAATCTTGTAAGAGATTTGGAAATGATTAAAATTCCGTCATTAAAGAAAAGGGTAAGAGTGTTATGCTCATATGGGATGAGCAGCTGGGAGAGTTTAAAAGCATGATTGCCCGTGCCATAGGATTATTCAAACAAATCTGTCTACTTGGATGTACAATTTTGGAACTAATGCCTCAAAGACGTAATCGGTGACAGTACAATTAATTTTCCTACCTATAGAGGGGGTGAGTAATACACCTCATAGGAGCAGGTTGGTTGAAAAAACCGTATAGGTCTCGATCTCCGTCGAAATGATATGTTAGTAGCTCGATGTCAAGAATGGATCATCAAAAGAATTGTATACCGACACGGATAGTCAGTGTGTCACAGAAACTTAAAACTTAAATGTGCGATGATCACGCAATCCTAAGAGTGGTCACGTCTTCATGAACAACGTTGCTTGAATCTGTTCGACGTCATTTATCACCTTCCAGACATCCAGTGGTATAAAGGGAAAGCCATTCGGAGAAGATTGGTAGCAGGAGACAGGAGCCATCAACCATTAAAACGCTTAACACTCACCCCAAAACATAGGCAGTGTCGATTGAATTTTGACGACCTCGGGTAAGTTAGAGGGTTACCGAATGGAGGTGTGAGGTCTTCAGCGAAGAATCCCGATTCAATCTCAGTGTTAATGACCAAGGTATCCACATGTGGTGGCAGTCAACTCATCGGTCTCATCCAACATTTGTTGTCGAGGGCCATACGGATATGAGACGATATGGGGAGTGATTTGTTGGGATACACGATCACCTCTAGTAGTCTTTCAATGCACATTGACGTCATGCAGTTGCGTGGATGAAGTTTTAATGATATTTGTACTGCCTATACTATCAAGTCACCCCGGTGCCATTTATCAGCATGGCAACGCTCATCACATATCGTGCGACTCATTTAACAATGTTTTCAAGGATATGACGTAATCACCTCTCCTTCTAGGTCACAAAATTCACACCAACAGAGCATATCTATGATATGCTTGGAAGGCAATTGCAACGGTCCTGGAATACTAGTGAGTTAATTGCCCCAGTTGTAAAAATTATGGCATGATCTTTTGCAAGAGGTCTAGGTGACCACATTGATTTTATGCCACGCCATGTTTCGGCTTGTATAGCTGCCACAGGTGGATGTACTACATACTGATTTGTAAACTTTTTCGGCAATATTTTTTTAGTAAAACAAGCTGATCTTTTGAATTTAAAATGTTTACTTATGTCTTCATACACTACACACATGTTAAGTTTTGTGATAGTAGCTCATTTCCCTCTGGGTGTATATATTTTTTGTGTTAGAGTGTATATAAAAATGTATAAAATATAAATATAAACTTATATAGCTATATACATTTAAACCTGTTTTTGTGCAGTAGATAGGGATTGCATAAAAGAAATCGCACAAAAAAATATTCGAAAATTTCATAAATACTCACATATAACAAACAATTTTGTCGACATACTACAAAAACCTTCTTTATGCAGTGGAAGGGACCACATAAAAAAAAGTCACACTTAAAAAATATTTCAATTATTTAAGAAATTTATGAGAGAAAGCACTTAAAATAATAAATAATCAAATTTCACAAGGGAAAATTTTAAAAAAATATTTAATTTCTCATCGTATTGTAACGGGTCAATCCGCGAGCCTTAACTAATCTTCTAAAGGTAAATTGATTTATTTCAATCATTTTTCTATTGAAAACTTTCTCCCGATGAAGAATACTTGGTTTATATAAATGATGAGTTATATTTAAGCATTAACTTTTAGGTAGGCGAAGTTAGTGGTTAGTGGAAAGTAGCTGAGATTTTCTCAACGATTAATTGCTGAATAATCCAAGATTGTTAAATGAGGATTTAGTCAATAAAGTTAGAATTAAATAATATCGACCGGAGGTCGAACGATTGAGAACGGAATTACGGAATTTAGACCATAGATAACCATATCTATTCTATCGTATAATTGCTTCTAAACTTCAAACTCTGACAGTTGCTCGTTATGAGCTCAAATCCTTCGTTGAGGCATTTTTCAAGTCGTTGAAGAATATCCTAAACATCAATGCAACAGAAAGTTTGAGCGACAGATTGAGAATAGGTTCTTATAGACACTTGCTGAGTGCACAGTTCAGATGCGCTGTAGCTCACGCTATTCATTCGTTGGACACCAAATTTTAATCATTTGCATGTTCAATACAAATGTAGTTGCATACGAAATTTCATTACAATCGGGCAACTCCTTGATGCGTCGTTTTTTTTTTTTTTTTTACTTATTTTTAATTTATCTTACTTTATTTTATTATTTTTTTTTGTTATAGAGTGTATAATGCGAGAATTTTTTCCTACAATGAAAAGTATTAAGTGATTTTGCATTCATCAAAGGTAGATGAAATGAAAAGCTGTTAGAAAAATTAATGAAAAGGTCACTTGTATCATAATTAAAGCAGCCCATTCAGTATAGTTGTTAGTGAGGCTGACTGCTGTGCCGTAGAGCCTAGATTTGAATCCCACGAAAAACATGGCTGTTTATAGATGTATAATGCATTTGCGACATGGAGATACTCTAAATAGCCGTCTAGCCGCTAGTCCTCTCGTGAGGTTTGTGCAAACCAAATAGCTTTATCAGCTATGTGGTACTCAAAGCTACGACTCATGGCAGGCATTGTGGTTTTTGATTTGATGTTACTGTCAATCAGGTTGTGACGGCTCTATCCACATCCTTCAATTAATAAAGTAATCTTGGGAAATCTTTGGTCTTTTAAATATATTTTATTCACAACCAACCTTTTGAAGAAGAAACCCTGATTATTCAAATTAGGACTTATATATAGTCTAGGTTTTTAAGCTAGAAGGGGGGAGAAAGTGAGGTGATGGGATAGATTGCTACTGATCAGGTTATTATTCAATTTTATAGTGTATTTCAGACATTTGATAATTAAATGAATTAAAGTGACGATCGGTGATATGAGATTAATTAGCGTTCAGATAATTAGGAAAGTAGATTCGATCCTGAAATAAGTGAGTCGATATTGAAAGTCTCCTCATACTTTGCGTATCTCATTATCTATACACATATTGTTTAGACAAGGAACATCTCTTACTTAAAATTACTTCAATTGTGTTGCTAATTGTGTGATCAATAAACAGATTGTTTTTGGATATGGCTAGTCTTCCTTCCCTTCTTCCCACATTTTTAGGGTAAGACCAAAGATCCTCACATTGGCGCCGAACTTTTCTCAACCCCGAGAGAGGTGTCGGATCCAATTTTAGGATCTTCCCGACCTTTTTTTTCTGTATTGGAAAATGTGATGGAATATTTAGAAAGTATTGATAATAACTTAGCGTACTACAAGATATACCCGCAAATTTGTCTTGTGCTTACCTGAAGGGTCATTTCGTAGGGCGGGCTCAAGATAGGTTTGAGGTAATTGGGTATTCTTACGTTTAACAGATTTTGAACAACTGAAGAAGGCGTTGACGGAAACATTTTCCGGTTATTGGAAATAGGTATGAGCTGGAGGCTCAGTTTTTTTCATCATACCAAGTAAGAGGTCAAGCTCCATCGGATTTTGTTTATAATTTATTAGAAATTCATAATTCATCAATTATAGAGATGACGGAGGAAAATTTTTAGATCATATTATTACACTTGATCCTCAGGTAATTGATTACGTAAAAGTGAGGAACCCACCACTAAGGCCCAATTCTTGCAGCTAGTCGCAAAGTATGAAGAAAAACACGCGGGCAGAGGAATCCAGGGTTCGATTAATAATTTTGGAGGACAGGATTGGGATTGAAGAAAGAGAGTACCAGAAAAGCTTAGAGATGGAAACTGGAGGAATGCAGGTGTGCTAAATGGGTGGGATGATATGAGAATGACAAATATGGACTGAAATAGTTATAGATATTGTGGAAGTGCCCGGAATGATCGAAATGATCATAGATCCGATAGTCGGGGGGTCAAAATGATCTTGTAAATAGAGGTTCGAGTAATAATTGATCCAGAGGGGATCGAAGAAATATGGGAAATCTAAACTTTTGAGAGACCGATATGAAGAATGTGATCGATCGCAAGTGGAAGTAAACCTTCCTAATAGAATTGCGGTTTTACAAATGACCCCAGTGGACCTCCCGCACGTGCCCATTCTATTGCACGAAACGTTCATAAAAGCATTATGGGATACCGGTGCCAAAAAATCATTTATTTCAGAGGAAATATATCGACCATACTTTTCATATAGACCGAAAAAGAGGTCGATTGCCGAGGTTGACACTGCCCAGGGTGCCAAATGTACGAATTTAGGAATGGTTGAATTTATAAATTACAGCTCAGAATTATGGAATTCACGAAAAAGTAGAATTTCTACGTTATTGCTGAGTTGTAATACCAATGCACCCTGGGTGTTTATTTTATGCAGGCTACAAACATAAATGTAAATTTTAATCAAAAATCGTTAATAATTCCGGATTCCCAGATTAAAGCGACGCAGGAAGTCGTCCCTATACTGAGTCGTCTATACTGAGCAGATGAGTTGATACGGCCTAGATAAAATGGAGAATCGCTCAAGCCAGAGATCGGCAAGCATAGAAGTGCTGTGTGGTGACTCATCGGAAAGAACCTAAAGAAGGGTTTCCAGGTTGTATTGTTCCTTTTTTTTTCCTTACTGAAAAGCAGTCAGGTTATTTTTGCGAAAAGCAAGCATTTTAATAAAATGTTTAACTGTGCAAAAGTTGTCAATGAGTTGAGTGCCTTTTTCTTTCTTGAATAATGAACTTTTGTACATAAAATTTTATTCTAAAAATGTAGAAAACATTTATTTATTTATATTTATTTCACTAAAATATAATACTTGGTTATTGTGCGAGAGTTCCTTTTCAATTGCCTGTTTATAATATTGTATGTATTTATGAAGGTATGTAATATCTAGATTGGGGTGCGGCGTAATGTGGAAAAACTAATTATAACACTAACAGTGCAGCGTTAATGGATATGGAGCTTAGGGAAAAAACCAGATGGTGTTTATTTATGTGGAAGTATATATATTTAAAATGATTGGTATTAAACATATGTTTGAAAGTTGAATGTTGTCAATATACATGGTTGATATATATATTGCCCCGGTATAGACCCTATTTTCATTTCAGGGTTGCTGGCCCTCAGTATATTGAAGGATGCCTTGAAAATTGGTATAAAGTGGAATCATTGTTAGTAGTTAAGTATTAGCCAATAATTAAATAGTGTGCATGGTCAAGGTTTTTTTAAAGGGTTTTCCCTTGGTTCTCGCCCGAATGGGGTGCACTGCAAAAAATTTAGTACAATAGATGCCTCAATTAAATCGATATGAATTTAAACTAGATTTTTTTTGCGTATTCTCGTGTATCTGAATTATAGGTAAGAAGTAGAGTAACCTTTAAAATTTAGTCGGCGATTCTTGATCAGGTGTTAAAGTTTATGAACGTAATTTCTAAAGGGTCGCTAAGACCCTCAGATAAATCACGTTTCCTTCACGGAGGGTGTTGTGATGGTTCTATCTGTGTCCTTCAATTACTAAAGTCATCTTGGAAAATCTTTGGTCTTACAAATATATTTTATTCTCAACCAACCCTTTGAAGAAGAAACCCTGAATATTCAAATTAGGTCTGCTATATATAGTTCAGGTTTTCAATCTAGAAGAAAGGAGAAAGTTAGGTGATGGGATAGATTGCTACTGATCAGGTATTACTTAATTTTCATGTGTATTTCAGATATTTGATAAGTGAAAGAATTAAAGTGACGATCAGTCACTAGAGTTTAATTAGCGTTCATATTATTAGGAAAGTAGATTCGCGGCTGAAATAAGTGGGTCGATATTTAAAGTCTTCTCATACTTTGCGTATCTCATTATTTATACACACATTGCTTAGATTGGGTGCGTCTCTTATTTAAAATTACTTGAATTTTGTTGCTAATTATGTGATCAGATTGTTTTGGGCTGAACTAGTTTTCCTTCCCTTCCTCCCACATCCCTATGGTCGGACTAAACGTCCTCACAAGGTGGCACAAGTAACAACAACATATCTAGTTGCAAATATTAAAGAACTCTTATATAAATAAAATCTACTTCTAGCAGAATGCAAACTATTTAACTCAAACTATATTAATCGCCATTAAAATTGCTACACCAAGGCGTCCTGCTACAGAAGCGAAATTTAAATGAAAGGAAGAATGTGATGTGATATTCAAAATATTAATTTTTCAGCGCATTCAGACAAAGAAGGCACCGGTTGCGACACCTGTCATATCTTTAAATGAGGAAATTGTTCAGTTGGTTTCTCACACACAAATTGCATTTAAACGTTTTTGCATGTTAAAAGTTGTGATGCCTCGAGTAAGAAGCAAAAATGCGTACCCGCAAGATCTTGACTTTGATGAATTTCAAAATGCAGCGTACCGGGATTACGATTTATCGTATCGCAGTATTGCTGCTCGCATCAATCGAGATTCAATTTTTGTCAACAGAATATGGAATCGATGGGTTGAGGACGGTAATACAAAACGCCCGGTTAGATCTCAATGGCCTCCTTTTCCTTGTAGCCAAGAATACAGGTATGTTACCGCATGGCTTTAATGGACGGTGAAGCCACGTCACCAGCCCTGAGTCAAGAATTAGGGACGTTTGCAAGACAACAAGTGTCTGCACGAACTTTTCGACGACGTTTGCAGTAGCATGGACACTCACCTCGGAGACCATGACTGCGGTTGTCTTTGACGCTGCATCCAAGACAGGAGCGTCTTAAATGGTGTGAACAACGACGAACTTGGAGTTACGAATTGCGAGACGCTATTTTTGTCAGATGAATCCACGTTCTGTGTACACCATCAAGATGGTCACATCCGTGTTTGGCGGCATCATGGTAAACTCACACTGACAGTGTTTATTTGTCATCATCATACTGGTCCATAATCTAGATTGATGATATAGGGTGCTATTGGATACACGCGTCTTGGTCACCTTTTTTTCGCATTGACGGCACTTGAACATTGCATTTCAAGTGTGTTACGACCCATTGCTCTACGCTTTATTCCAAACCTTCCAAATCCTACGTTTCAGCTAGGTAATGCCCAACCGCATGTTGCCGGTATTGTATCTGTCGCCCTGACATGTAGAAAACGTCTGGTCCATGGTTGCCAAGGAACTGACTTTTCAGCATACGCCAGTCACTACGGTTGATGATTTGTGGCATAGTGTGTTGAAGCTGCATGGTCCTCTGTATCTCTACATGTCATCCAATCTCGGTTTGACTCAATGTCAAAGCGTATAAATGCTGTTATTACTTCCAGAGGTGGTCGTTCTTGATACTGATTTCTCAGAATCTATGAGCTCAAATTTCTTGAAAGTTTAATCTTATGTTATTTCCAGTATAAAATATTTGTCCAATAAATATAATTTTTTTATCTACATTTCTTCTTGGTGTAGCAATTTTAATGTCCAGTAGAGTATTTAAAATCTGTAATTCTACATCAATATTCAATAGATAATATTTGAAATTCATCATCGAGGAATCTCAGTCGTTAGAATTTTTTGTAGAAAATTGAGGATTGTAATTTCCCTTAAAAAAATTTAATCAACGTTGTAATATTAAATAAAAATTTACAAATATTAAGCAAGGTTCGTGGTAGTCGGTCATTTTGTATTTGTGAATGTAATGCCACTCCTATGAAAATGTTACTTTCCTCCTGTATATCCACGATTCTTCCATTAATCCTTTTGGGTAAATTTTTCTTTTTAAGTGTGATTTCAGTGGAAAACCTTTCCTCTCGGTGAAGAAGACGTGATTTATGCAAATTAAAACTTCTATTTAAGTGTTGGTATTAGTGTAGGCGAAGGTGGCGTGAATAACACTACGACGGGATGCCATATAGTTGAGCAAGTTATCTAAAGAGAATCCAAGTAAGGGAGTCAAGAGCGCTCTAATTATGAGACAAGTGATTTTATTTATAGGATGATTAAATTACTACTAAGTGTGATTGCTCTCCCAAGTTTGATGTTTTAGTACATTCTCTCCCTTAAATTGTTAGTGTGATTAAGTGAGTGTGATAATAAAATTGTGTTTAAATTACTGCGGCTGATCTTTGCTCGAACCACCCAACACCAACGTCCACAGGGACGTTACAACCTATTTGAGTAAAATGCATCTGAAGGGGAAAGAAAGGGAATTATATTTTCCCTTCTTATTTTCTTTACAGATTAATAGATTTTCAGATTTTAATGAATCTGTAAATTCTTTTATTAAATATGAGAAGAAAAGTGTAATTCCAAAAGAAGTCTCCATTTTTATTCTTTAGAATACTTTTATTGTGTGTATCCAAATCGATCCAAAACAATCTAAGAATTAGTATGAAAGCAGACTTTCCACACGATTAACAATAATTTTAATAGTTTAAATTAGCCATTAGTCGGGTTTCTTAAGGCAAAATACCACCTTCCCGATTTCAAGGAACTATACTACTGCTGAATATATTTATTTAAAACTCACCTGTAAATATTCTGAGCTACCTCCTCTCCTAACAGCTGACGCCAATCAAAAACCTCAAGTAAAGCTTTGGAAGACTTCACAGCTTCTAAAAAACTGGTGACGAAGGAGTTCGTTACAGATCCAGTCGTCACGCTGCTTGGATTCAATATGTCTGTATATAAAGAACTAGAAATTTGAAATATATATATATACATATCTACTTGATAAAAACACAACCAAAATTTAGAAGTTTTAAAAAAAATTTTTTTAATAGGAATTAGTAGTTGTATTGTTTCTAATTAAACGCAAAGTCTGGAGGCAATTACAGTGTAAAAAATAGTTCACCTGATAAATAAGTAATATAAGAAAAAAAATTAATTCCTACTTTGAATGCATAAATAGAGATTATTTTATTAACGATTAAAAATTTGAACAAGATATATATATATATATATATATATATATATATATATATATATATATATATATATAGGGAGAAAGTGAATTAATATTTTTATTTCTTATAATCTGCGGATTGGTAATTTTTTGTACATTTTCACCAGTTTGTTCCCATTTTAAAAATAATAATAATTTTTTTTTTCTGCTTTTAATTTTAGGATTTTGTTTTCTTTAAAATATACTAAATAAATCTAAAAATCACAAAAAAGGTCCCACATCTCCATTTCTTCAAAAAAAAGGTTGTCACAAGTAGTCGGATACCTCAAGTATTATGGAATTGGATTTCAAATGCAACTCTAAATTAGGAGCTTCAGGAAGAACAAAATTATTTAATGTGTTCCTAAAAATAGAGTCCCCAAAATTTAAAAAGTGTCTCCAAAATTTAGTATGACTTACCTTCAGACGCTATGGCTACTGATGAGTCAGCATAGATACAAAGAATGATCAGCAGGAAGCCCACGATAAAGCGCATGATTCTTGAATTTGAATAGTTCATTCATAAGACATTCATAATGTGTCCGTCGATTCCTTTAAATACGAAAACCACAGTTTATTACTCAATGCCTTATTTAAATAAAGCTGGCTGTTTGAGCGTTGCGATTAAATGATAGACTGTTTTCAAGTTCTCACTTTACAAATAGTAAAACAATGTTCTTGAAAGTGGTATATGGTGACTAGTTTACACTATTTTAACTGATCCACCTTTAAAAATAAGAGCCAAAGTTTTATTTTAGTTTTAATGGGGGTGTTTCTCATGCACACGCACACATAAAATTTAACTTTGTGATGTAATCTTCATACAGGATAAACAGTTCCAATTTTTTATTCTCATATTTATTTTTTATTTGCAAGGCTTAACTTTAAATTCAGATAGCCTCCAGATATTTGGCTATCTGGCTAATATGGGAACGAAACAAATGCAGTCCTAATTTTTTTTCTTGCTTCTATTTCAATCGACCTATTTTTATTTATATTCAGTCCCACTTCATTCCAATGCAATTTGATTTTCTCTATACTTCGAATGTACAAGTTGTGTCCTACAATAAAAGTACAGTTGTTTGTTACATATTTAACGGGTACTATGTTCGGTTCTTCTACAAATCCTCTGGGAGGGGGAATATTCTGTTACCATGATTTTAGTTTAAAAACCGCTTTTCGTAGAGATGACTCGATTTTATGTAAATGTAGCTACTATTTAAACCTTGAAAGATATGTCAGGTGAATGGTTAATCTCTGATCGTGAAATCTAAGAATAATCGAAAGTGAACTACGACTGGGAGGTCACGCGTTCTGAAATTAATGTTCGTCGTAGAATCCATCAGGAGTTCTGGAAGTAAATAGCATTGGAGCTGATAGAGCTTTAGAGGTTCGAAAAGGATTATCACAAGGAGTTCCGACTGAATCTAAATGACTTCCAATAATCTTGTATAACAGATTAGACGTTAGGATTTTTGATTGCTCCCAGAGTTAAGCTATCAAGTTGAATATCATTCATGAAGGTGTTAAGGATAGAATAAAATTAGCTATTTTTAATATCATGTCTTCTTCTACCTCGAGCCCTCTTATACTCGTGACTTTCGGGTTACGTCACATATACTGAGTGGGTTTAAAATATTAGCGCCTTGTGCGTGATTGGACATGGTAATTTTTGTAGTAACAGGATCTGGACTATTGTTTTTTTCTATACTCACAATCTAGTTTCTGGGAACAAATAAGTCGCGTTGGGTATTTGCCGTATTTTCGAAGTGTTAGACACGTGAAGGCAACAGATTTTACAGCTACAAAAAAGAAAAGAAAAGCCGATGACCGTGATCACGTCTGTCAAGCTGTCATTATCACAAATTTGTGTTTGAGGGAGGGGAGGGCTTGGTTTTTACTTACCCTCTCATGTGTTCTTTTCCTGATCGGGCAAATAAGAACGTTACGTTTGGAATCATGATTTTTTTTTGAAAAAAGAGCATAAATTCATAATTTTCATGATATTTTGTGTCCTTATATTAGAATACATATATAAAATTGTTTTAAGGACATTATGACAAAAATAAATTATTTAAATACAATATTTTGGCAAAAAATTAACTTAGAATAACCTTTTTTTCAAAATGTTCTCCTTTTATAAAAATACTTCTAAAATAATAGTATTTTGTGTGTGTGTGCTTAGATAAAGTAAAGACTTCTCCAGAGAGTCTCAACTATGATTTTTGAAAAATTTACATTATTTTCAGAATTGAAACCCATTGAAATAATTATCGGCGTTTTTTTCTTAAAATTTCTCCCCTCTGTTGTCGTAAGACATGGATAAACCCACTTCTAAGTTATATATTTGAAACAATCTAGTTCAGTTTCTGTATAGAGGTCTGAGCTATGGACAGGCAAAATATTATAATAAAAGCAATTTCCATAAAAAAGGAGAATATTTTGAAAATTAGTCATTCTATGTTCATTTTTTTTCAAAATAATGTACTTAAATAATTTTTATTATTATAATATTCTTAAAAAAAATTTTATATGCGTTTTTTCTAATCTAAATGACACTAAATATCATAAATATTATCCATTTATATGCTTTTGCAAAATCACGGTTCCGAACGTAATCGGATACCATAAAGAGCCACCTGTAGAAGAGAGAAGACATTCGTTAAATCTGTCGAATCTCAAAACTTTCTCATTGGTGTGGAATTTAAAGAGTGGTGCGCTAGCTCAGGTGCTGTTCCTGTTGACCTTGGCTCAAATTTGCAAGGTCTGGATCTTGGAGAAGATTATTTCCCGAGAGGCTAGTGTATAACTTTTGGGTAATTTGATCAATAATCCTTTTGTTTCTGCAATGTGCCATTTTGTAATCTTAACTGAATAAGTCATCTGTTGAAATTACTTATCTAGAATAGTATGTAATGCGTTTCTTTTTATGCAGAGAAAGTTAGGTGAGATTTCCTGAAATAATCTCAGACTGTGTGTGTGTTAATTTTAACTAAACCAGTAAAGGGTTTGATTAATTGACGGTTGGGATTAATATGACGGCTATGTAAAATGACGTTAGTGAGAAAATATTTATAAAATTGCTAAATTTGTAGTCACAGTACGTAAAGATGTGATGAAGGGTGTCAACATAGGTGTTTTTAAAATAAAGATTTTCTGCAAATAGAAAAAGAACATCTATGATTGTTAAGGATAGAAAAAAGAAACAATTGCTGTACGATTTAGGAAGCTTAACTAAATGGGTAGTCATCTCTTGCAGAACTTGTCTAGGATGCAAATTTTTTTTATTTATGGGGAATCAAATTTAGGTGATTTGTTTGAAATAGTGTTATATATATAATTTTAAATAAACAAACAACGTTTTTTCTCGATTTATGATTGTAATTAATAGTACAATTATGTAATATATATATATATATCAAGAGAAAAAAATACCGTAAAATTGTTAAATTTGATGTCTCAATATACCTAATGATGGGATGGAGGGTGTAAGTTTTACTCATTTTCAGAAATATACTAGTCATCAATTACCCAAGTCTTGTGGAACTTTTTTTATCTTTCCTGAACCGATATGACCCCCCACCTTTCAGTCCGCTCCCGATTGATGTTGAGTTTCAGGACACCCTGTATTTACCTTAAATAGAATGAGCATTAAATTAAAAAATAACTACCGTAAAATCCGATGTGTAACACGCACCTATACTTTCTAGGTGCATTTTTTATTTTTTAGGTATATTCACCGTATAACACGCACTCCCTTTTTTTTACAAAGAGAACTGAAATGTTAGTATAGTGTTCTTATGTTTTGCAGTCATTTATTCGAGGTATTATCCGAGACTTTTGAAAAAATAGTATACTTCTAAAACTACAACTCTTTTAGTTCATAAAACATGCCATTTCTTTTAAATAAACAGTATTTCGATATTCGAAGAAGTAAATTTTTTTTTATGCTTATCTCTTTTTTTATTTTTAAGGCTATCGTTTTTATACCCGGTGTATAACACGCTTCCTTAAATTTTGATCTTATTTTTTTGTGTTCAAAGTGCGCGTTATACGCCGGATTTTACGGCATGTATAATGCAAATATTATAACATCTTTAGCAATATAAATATTGAAAAGTATTTCGCTTTTTGAATAAAAGTTTTTTTTAGTTTTTACTGTTATTTAAATCTAATTCTTAACTATTAAAAATACAGACATTTAACATTCAGTATGCACTATTTTTGTAGATGGATTACAAAAGCACAAAATTAGGGCTGAAGCTAACTAAAACAACCGGAAGTTTTCTTAAAAAGAAAAACTTATTTGATTTAAGCTCTTACGTGGGAATCTCTTTACAATCAACTGTGGAACTTCTTCGTTTAATTTTATTTTGAACAGGATTGGGATCTAACATGAATGATAAAATATTTCAGAATATTTTATTACACAGGAAGTTTTCCTTCAATGCGAACACTGCAAATAAACTTATGGCTTTGTTTGCCTCCGTGGTGAAAGGCGTGCTTACAATATATTGTAACTACTCTTAAAATTTTGGAGGTTGTTTTAATGCTAATCCAAAACTGAGCGCGCGTGTTTGTTCAGATTTTGAAAGGAAAGACAAATTGCTTGATACATCTGCAATATGAAAATGCAGCAGCTGTGTGGTTTACCTTTCTGACAGACACAAGAAAAATTTTAAGTGGAAATTTGCATTTGTAAATGAAACTAAACAATTTGTTTTTATAGTACCTATTTAACTCAATTTCACAATAAGTAAAAGTGCACATGTTGGATAGGATGTGTAATATTTTAATTCTACTAGATCAGCGGTCGCCAAACCTTTTGATCTCACGGACCAATAAATTAATAATTTAAATCCCGCGTACCACTAATAGGACTTTTTAAGTGTTAAATTTATTTTTAAAAAGAATTGTGATCTAAGAACACAGTCAATGCATCTTAAAACATAATATAACATGATGAGTGAGTATATTCCAGATTTTTTTGAGGACCAGCGAAATTTTCTCGAGGACGACTAGTGGTTGACTACTTTGGCGACCTCTGAACTAGATTATAGCAAATGCCTTTATTTTTCTTGTTTAATAATACTATCTGCTTATATCATATTAAGAACGATAATGACAAATGCAAAGGTCAAGAAAGCAATCTGAATTTAACAAAAAGAAGAAGAAAAAGCAGTAACAAATGGAGTTTTGTGCTTTACTCTTCAAATGAGTGCTTAAAAACGTACAAAACGACAAAAATGAAATAAAAATTATTCTACTCTTTCATATGAAGATGTTAAGCAAAGCTCAAATTTTGGTTAAATATTTATTTAAAAAAAACATACAGTTTAGCTCCTGAAGCATTTGGAAGAAACATTAAAAAAATATAGAAGAGGGAGGGGAGGACGTCAATGTTGAAAATAATTATAGGACTATGAAAAATAGAAAAACATGCCAGAGACAAGAATCACACAAAAAGAAATGAGCTAAGGCAACTAGATATACTAGTAACTTAAAAAAGAATTACAGCGTTATGTACGTTTGAGAGTTAAAAGTGATTGCTTTCAAAGGGCATTTTTAACACTTTAAAACGGCATAATTGCATTTATTTTATGAAATCAATATTTCTCCAGGATTTTATAAGTACAAGGAAGATCCATACAATTAAAAGCAGGCTCTTTCGGTGTGTAATTTATTCTTGATTAACTACAGTAGATTTTTTTTCTTGCGTGCAGTAAATAATACTCACGTACAGTTCTGTACATACAGATGCAAAAATCTCTGAAATACTGACGACAACAACAGATATCCGTAGTTACAATGTCACACAAGGCTAATGAAACGCACGCACTGACACTGTCAGATATTGGACTACAATGCAGCTTCTTTGTATCGTCTTTCTGTAGGTTGAGAAGAATCTTCTAGAAACTTCTCAAATTACTAAGGAAAAAAATATTCTTGGTTTTTCTGGATTTTTCGAGGTAGATCTATTCTTATCACCTAATTTGGCGAGATGATGATATTTGGTGATAAAATGTATAATTAAGTTTGTCGTCAAGGTCACCATATTTACGCAACATAATTAAGATTCTTTTAGCCTACAAAGGATATTTCTGAATACTTTACTATCTCACTAGAAAAGCGAACTAAAAAAAATTGCTTTAAAATACGAAATAATGTTTTCCTTTTCATGTTTCCTTTTATTTTTATATTTTATGTTCTTTTCGAACACGTACTTCTCTTTTTTAAGGAACAAAACTGAATTTTTAATTGTGTTTTACCCTATTTGATACTTTAAAATTCCATACCCTACCCATTGTGTTTCTTATTGTCATTCTGGTATAATATAGCCTACACGAAAAAAAGCTAATGAACGAAAAATATAATTAAATTAGCCCATGTACACGGCAGGTCTACAATGTGTAGAAGCTAGGAGAATGTGTATCACAGATTCTATTAAGGTGAAACTTAGGTCAACCTGGAGGTTCTGTCTGAATAACACTCTTCAGAATTTTAGCCAAATGAAAAAGAATTTTCCATCTCTACACTTAAAGTAAAAATTAATTTAGGAACTCATTCCAATTGCGGTAGATGAGAAAATTTCCATTCAGGTTTAAATATAATGTGTATAGGCAAAATATAATGGCGAAGATTTGTATAGACACGAATTTTAAAACTTTTGCATGTAAACAGAAAAAAGAACCGGTTCCTCATGCATGTAAGTTGCATTTTTAATAATGTTTTTTTGCTTTTGTATAAAATTGAAAAAATATACATATCCGTAGAGTGGCAGTTTCGCTTTAGTTTTAAATAAATTTCAAAATATGTAGTCTTTTAGTCTGAAATTCTATTTCTATAATTGATATAACGATTTGCTGTTAAAAAAAAAATTAAAAGTTACTTCATTACTGATATATTTAAATATTGACTGAGTACAGGGATAAAAATTCTGCTTGTGTGGTGTTACCAAATTCCAAATGCATTTTTAATCCAATAAATTCAAAAGAATGGAATTATTGGAATTTTAGAAGCACTTTAAATTAAGTATGCTTACTTTTTTATAAAATATTTGGGCTCTCATTTTCAATAAAGATAGGATGATTCTGGCAAAAGCTAATAGAAAAAGAATAGGATTCCCTCATATAATTCTAAAAATTAATAAAACAGATATTTAAAAGTCTTGTATAACGACATCATGAAATTTGCATTAATTGGTATTCCAGAAAAAAGTTAAAATTAAACTAAAATATTAGAAAAAATGAATTGCATAGTTTTTAAATTTGATTAAAGTATTCCTGTTATCATACTAAGCTTCAAAAATCTTTTTTCTAACTCCGACCATAATTAATATTTGATAGCGGCTTGTCTTTCTTGTCTTGTACACATTTTTCTGTCCTTTATTAATGAAAGAAATGTGATTAATATCCTTCTGTAGTCCCCGATTCTATAATCCTTTAAAACCACGTGTAATAATGAATAGCCTTAACTAGATATACATATAGCCACTCTGAAATCTTAATAACCAATCATGGTTTTTTTGTCTTTGTGTTTTATCTTTTTATTTAATAAAGAAAGAATATTTAATTAATTTTCGTCAGAGCGTGGATTTTTATTAGGTTAAAAGGCATTTTTCTTGGGAAATTGATTTTTGCCTTTAACCGTTTTGGCAATGCTTCACTTTATTTCGTACTTGAAGAAAATGTTGAAAGGTGGAATTTTTCAAATAAGTTTCCTGGAACATAACTTTTGATTTTTCTTTGGCGGCTATAAGCGTCTTACCTTCCTAAGGATACTTGTGTAGAACTTTATTCTCTATCTGGTTTTCAAGTAATAATTTACAAAAAAAAAAAAGCCCATATTATAGTTAAATTTTAGGTTTTCTTCTTGTTATGGTACTAAACCAAATATATTATTATAATAAGTTCAAAGTGGATATTTATATCACTTTCGTTAAATATGTGCAAAACCTTTTACCACAAATATTGTTTAAATAAAAATAAAACTTCGGTAGATGAAATCGTGCATAGTAATTCTCAAACTCACACTAAAAGAAAAAGAATGAGATTTCGGAACATAAATACGTATCAAACAGCCATTTTATTATCAGCACCTGTTTCATATGAAATAGGATCCTCAAAACCCCAATAGCAACCGGCGAGTCATTGACTCGATAGTTTGCTGATAGGTAATCTAAGATATCTGGCATCAAGCATTCACCAATGGACTAAATTCATATGACGTCATAGTCACATTATAATGGCAACCACGTGTTTCTAGCCAATCAATTCAAAAACTCATGTGACGTCATAGTCACGATAAATGCAATCACCTATTTTCAGCTAATCAGATCATACATTTCGTTGTTGCCAAATTACGTTTTTTACAGAAACTTTTTTTGAAAAAAGTAAGATTCGTGACTTTATTTAAAAATGCATATATAAAACAAGATTTTTTCTTAAATTTTAAAATATTTTATTAAATTTTCTTTTTATGTTAGTTGAACAACTTTAGCCAATTATGAAATTTGAAATTTTATCTAAGTTTTACGAATAGAATAAAAGTACAATTAGTTTAATGTCTCAGTTTCGAATTCAAGGTAGAACACGTGTTTGCTTTTATCATCTGACTGTCACGAATTTAGGCCATTGGTCTGATACTTTCAGTACATTGGGAGATTGTAGCGTGGCAGAATGAGTTTCCTTTTTACAAGTGGAACTATAAACTTTCGAATGGATACATGTCAGGTAAATTCAGAGACCAAGGCATGAATTGAAATTCAACAGAGTGTATCTCAAACCACTTCCTATAAATTCGGCCCTTACGACAAAGTTCATTATCCTGTTGGTAAGCACCTTCACTTCTTGGGACTGATGTTGCTATGAAGGGATACACATGATCTGCAACGATGTTCACATAGCTCGCAACTTCAGAAATTGTTCAAGAGGGATGCTGGAATATGTGCCCCATGAAAACTTCTCCTACACTATAATACCTCTGCCACCACCTTACATTCAGCCTATTGTACACCCGAATGCCAGGATTTTGGCTTAAAATTAACATACTTGCCCTTGCCTATCAATGTGATTGATCAAAAAATGTGACTCGTCGTACCAAGGGACTTTTTTCCATTCTTTTTTCATCCAATATCGATGTCCCAATGTTGTTGAACAATACTATAATGATTATTAACGAGTTGATATTTATTTTCGTTTGTTATTTAGTTATGTGCAAAAGAGATGTAGAATAGCTAGAATGTGTTTGTGTGTTTTCCACGTTGGTATTAACATATTAGTATTACTGGATTAACTTATTTCTATATTTCCTTTTTTTCTGGTCATACCTTCATGATCACCCAAGATTTAATCACAGGTTGCCTGCTAGTTAAACAATTTATTTACCTATTATTTATATTTTATCATAAAACCTGAATAATTGTACAATTAGATGAATTGATGTACATTACTGTTATGATATGCAACATATATTACGCATTTTGTGAATTGAAAAATAATGATCAATGCAATGATTATTATGCATATGTTTGCTATTTTGCTGTATGGAAATGAAATGTGTTCACTCTTGATTTTCGTATGAATTGAGCTTTCTTCTGGGAAACCGACTGAGTGCTCTAAGAACTATGCGTGTGATTGGTCTCCTTGCGAAATAAATAATTAAAAAAATTCCTATGTTCCATTTTTTTTCAATTTGATGAAGCATTTGTTAATGATGTGCCATCCACACAGACACACAATTCGGGTGCCGTCTGTGTAAACTCATATGCCGCAGTTACGGATTGCAATATTGTACCAAAAGTTTATTAACTGTATTCTGTACTTTTTAGATCTTAATACCGGTTTTAATACTTTTTGTAGAAATTTTAGAAAAAGAAAGAACACATAGGTTTTCCTTCGTTTTATATTCATTAGTTTTATTAGAGAATGTAAATATCAGAAAAAAAATAATTTATAACTTATAAATTATAACAGTATATAAAGAATCACAAAAAAAGTAAAGGAACATCTTATTTATTTAAATCACACACAAAAAAAAGTGTAACTATCTCTATTCAGTCTGTTGTACTACTACAAATTTTTGAAATGTGATCTTAAAAAGTGTAATGCGTTAATTGCACTGTCATTAAGTTCAGAACGTAATTTTGCGCAATAACAAGTTTGTATCATGTTTCGTTTTTAAATGTGTGGAGTCCTCTTGTACTTCCTTCTATAGGACATATTTTACATCGTGCCACCGTATTCTTTTCATCATATAAATAATGAAACCAAACCGAAGTATTATCAACCGATTTTTTATGCTTTTTAAAGTTATTCGTATTCATTATTATGGGTTACTATATGTGTGTGTATATATATACATAATGAATCTGAAAAATATTTTGATACAAAACCATACTTATTTCAGAGGATTTTCTTATTTTCCCTTTTTCACCCTCCCCCCCCCCCCCAAATTCACCACATATGCCTGCATACGTGCAAAACGATGGCATTGGGGAGTGAATCTCGTAACTTTTAATCTGCAGTTAAGGGATTAATTAAAGCCGCACAAATGATCCAGATAAATGTTAATTTTTTCATATAATTTTATATACGACCAAACGGTGCCGTCACTGGTAATTATTAAACTTGTTCTTAACTTAGTATGGTTAAGATAGTTATAAGGACTGATACAATTATAAGTGTATTATATCAGTGTAATATTTTTTTTTTTTTCATTATGACAGAATGTATTTTGTCTGTTTCACTTTCAAAAAATTAATAATTTTTTGAAGTAATCTTTTGTTTTTGACTTTTCAATATGCTCGCGCCCCCCTTCAAGGGTTAGCACAACCCCTAGGGGGCGCGCCCCACAGTTTGAGAAGCGCTGGATGTAACCTAACCGCATGCAGAGAATTGCAGTGGATAGAAATACATGGCCGTGTGTCTGTGAGAAAACCATTTATTTTTGCCCGTAATGCAAAATTTCGCTTGAGTGGTATCAGGTAAGAAGTCATCGGACATCTAAGGATTGGAAATGGGCAATGTGGTTGATTGAATCACGCTACACGTTATGTTTCACTGATGGAAGACGTCGAATTTGATGACAATCCCACGAAGCCACGAATTCATTTTGACTCACTCGCTCTGTGCAAGGGTCTGGTGGGTTGATTGATTGATTGAATTTTAACGTCGCACTGTTCAGCTACACGAGGGCTTTTGGCGACGGACCACGTAATTTTGAACCATGTTCAAGTGACGTGGACGACACCTGAGCTGGCATCCCCCTTTCCTAACAACCACACCACACCAAGGGAGGACGTTTCAGCTCTCGACAGATTTAACGTGCATCGCTGCCCTACACGGTGGGTTTTTAGTGGTATTGGGCTCGAACTCGTGACAAGGTAAGCCACTGTCCGATACCTATACCACTCGGCTACCGTGGCCACAAGAGTCTGGTGGGATTCTCAAGATATGGGGCATGTAAATTGCTTTCTGGTGTTCCTTGAAGGTAAGCAAACAGCCATGAGATACCTAGATATACTGGCAGATCAAGTGCACCCTGCAATGCTGTATTTTTACCCTGATGCCAACGGATATTTTATATACGATAATGTGACTATACATCCTGCCAGAAGTGTTCAAAGTTAGTTCGCTGAACACCCGTCTGACATCCAACACTTTCCATTGCCACAGCATTGCCTGGATCTTAAGCCCACAGAAAATTTTTGGGATATGGTAGAAATACACACCCGACAACACTCTCCAATTCCATCTAATTTGAAAGATGTACAAAACTTCCTAGCCAATGCATGGTAATCTCTAAACGTAAATGTACTCCAAAAAATACGCGGACCTGATGCCCAAAGGAAACAGAGTAGTTATCCAGGGCAAAAAGTAGTTCAATGAAATGTATCTAGGGTTTCTAATTCATTAACCAGTGTGTGTATATTCATTACTATTTAATTAACAATATTGAAGGCAACTATAATTTTTTCATTCATTCTGTTTTTATTTAAGTGCTTTCATAGACAATTTTGTTGAATATTGGAGCTAATTAGCCTTCATGACAACTATTATTTTAGTTACTAATAAATTAGTCGTCATACAAGTTAATCACTTTTGGAATTTATGTGCCCTCTTCACGCCTATTTTTATATATACTCAACTTGATTTAAAATCATATATATGTATGTATTACATCACAATGGAAATTTTTTGATTTGTTCTTTACTTGATAAATATTTTTTTATTTAATACATTAGTAATTAAAATACTTGTTATTAAATTTGACCAAAAATGGAGACTAGAAAGGTTGTTTGTAAGACGTTGCATGAAAAAATTAAATCTGTTGAATATACTCATTAAATGCATTGCCAGTTTTTATTTTTAATCCTCGACTTAAGAAACGGATATACAAGTTTCCAATATTCTGGATTTTTGTACACTCTATTATTGACTATCAATTACACAAATACACATCAACTTTTATATTTACTTTTTATTCACAGTACCTACTATTAGCTCACACTCTCTATTTATTTATTTATTTTATCTTAGTGGAATTTTCAATCGTTAATACAATACATTTCAAAGTGCTCAATTGAACTGAAATTTTATATGCATGATTATTTTGGATGACAAAGCAGTAATTTAATCATAATTAATAAAAATTTATTGATTAAAACTAATTATTTAAATAATTACAAATACAGCCACGTTGGCATCGTTTTTGTCAGTTTGTTTCAAAACTTGAAAAGGTTTTTTTCTCACATTTTAAACACTCATTTGAGCTGAAATTTTCAATACATATTTGTTTTGGGTAAAAATGTGATAATTTAATTATTTTTTAATTAAAATTAATTGACTGAAACTAACTATTTAAAGAATTACAGATACAGCCACGTTGGTTACATTTTTAGCGACTTGGGTTAAAACTAAAAGATTTTTTTGTCTCACGTTTTAAAAAATTCAGTTGAATTGACATTTTATATGCACGATTGTTTTGGATGACAATACGATACTTTAATGATAATTAATAAAAATTAATTACCACTTAATGTTGTGATTCTGTGTCATATGTATATGTATATTTATATTAATTGTAACTATTTAATAAAAAGTAGCTAAAAAATAAAATTTTCTTTGTTGATCTAAGTAGGAATTGACTTATTTTTTTTATATTACTTTTAAAACCATATTTCAAACTGGTTATTCGGTTTTAGATAAGCCGAGAACCGAAATACGGACCTCTAAATCTTAGTTAAAGAGCATCAAAGCCATGGATCAATCGCGGTTTTTTTTTTAAAAAAAATAATATTATAACGTAATTCAGAATTAGCTCTTTTTCATATAATTGTCTAACCTATAGTATAAAAAACAATATGGTATCACTGAAACTTGTATCACAAATAAAAAACCGCTTGATAATATTTTTATAAAAAAATCAATAAAAAAACTAAACTATCAGGCATATAGTTATTAATATATTCAATAATTGTTATTTTGTCATTAAGCAGTAATTATTTAGGATTAAATGGTAGATTAGCACAGTTAAACAGTTATTAAGTAACAAGAACCAATAATTATTTACAAAGAATATAAATGTTGCATAGTTTGTGCTAAAAAATCGATTGAGATAAAATAAAAGATATAAAACAGTATTTCGTATTCTAAAGCGTTCTTGTCTAGACAGTGTAAATTAAATCATAAAGATTATAAATTCGCTTATCTCCTTTTATAGATAGAATTTGATTTTTTAAGCCAATGATTTTCAATATGAGGAGTTTTTAACCCCAGGGGAAGTAATACCACTAAATGGGGGGAGAACATATAAAAAATTATCAATATATGATTAAAAAGGATTAATTTAATCAATGAAAATCCATATGTAAAATATATATTCCGATATAATAAAAAATAAAACACACATTCACACTGATGTATAACATACTTTTCAAGATGATTTTATAAGTACTGCACAATGAAACAAGTAATTAAATTATAAATATGGAATTAAATAAGTATAATAATTATTATTAACATCCTTTGGCTTGTTTTGTAGGGCAGCGTTTCTCAGACTGTGGGGCGCGCCCACCTTTGGGGGCTTAATAACTCTACGAGGGGGTGGCGCGAGCATATTGAAGTCAAAAACAAAAGGTTATTTAAAGAAATATTAATTTACTGAAAGTAAACAAAAACAAAATATTTTCTGATATTATAAAATATACAATACACATTTACACTGAAATAATACACTTATAGATATATCAGTACTGTGTGTGTGTAATGTATATTTTATTATTAATTTAACAATGCTAGGTTAAAAACAAGTTTGATAATTATTAGTGACCCCGTGGGCTTGTATGAACACTTATCTTGATAATTAATACAGTTTGTAATTAATTCCTTAACTGCCAATTAAAAGAAAGTTACGTGATTCATTCTCCAATGCCACCGTTTACCACGTAGGCGAGCGTATTTTGATATTTTGTTGAGGGGGAGGAGAAAAGAAATAAATAAGTAAATCCTCCGAAATAAGTAAATCACTTCCCAAACACTGCCAAGCTCCTTTTATTGCATTTCAAAGCCTTCCGAATAATTTTATGGATAGCACTGCACAAAAAAGATCGTACTTTGGAAAAACGTATATATACTTCCAGAAAATTAATGCTTTGGCTGAGCGAGATGTTTATATACGTCGGTGACACGCAAGAGGTTAAAGTTGTATGGTAGCTTTAGTGTCAAAGTATAGTGTTATTGAATTCAATACATTGTTATTGTATGAAAGGGGGCGCGATGAAAATAATGATTGAATAGTGGGTCGCAAATATTGAAAGTTTGAGAAGCACTGCTGTAAGGCAAAGTTTTTCGAAGGAAGGTTCAATATGAGACACACATACACTTGTAACGTCCCGATGAATGCTAGTATTAGGGGGTTCGGGTAAGAATCAGCCATTGTAATTTTAACACACTTTTATTAGCTATTTCGCTTAATAACACTAGACAACTTAAGGGGAGAATGCACCTAAAACACTAAACCTGAGAAGCAATCACGTTTGATTAATTTAAATATCATAGAAATAAGCACACTTTTTTTATTCTGGAGCGCTCTTGACTCCACCACTTGGATTTTCTATAGATGTCTTCCAACTTGATTATACGACATCCGTTCGTTACCTTATTACGGCTTCTATATCCACTTTCAACCATTCATCCGCCTACTCTACTGCTAACACTTAAATAGAAGTTCTAATTTCAATAACCCCCGTTTTCTTTACTGAGAGCGTTTTTCAACTGAAATCACAGTTAAGAATATTTTACCCAAAAGAATTAGGGGATTCACAGATAGACCCGTTACAATCTCAAAGATTTTGTTTTATTTAGCCGAGATCTATATTTCGGTTTTAAAGTAGCTACGCAAGATAGGAATTGCAAACGTAATATGTTAAGAGGTCTCAGGGGTGTTATTTTTGTCTCGAGGGGTGAAAATATAAGTAATTTTCAAACAGGAATAATTCTTTTAAATTTAAAATAAATAATTCGAATCTTTTACATATTATTTACAAAGAATTATGGCTTCAAAAAAGTACAAAATGTTTGAAATTTAATCATAATTTTAAAAATTATAAGTATATGAAAATAAAAAATAATTCTGTAATAAATATTAAGTAATTTTTGCGTTGCACACGCTATTTTCTAAAATAGTAGCCTCTGATGTATAAACCTTTACAGAATTATAAAATGTATCATACTCTTTAAACCCTACATCATTTAAGAATATTATATCTTTTGTATTTCAAAATATTTGAAAAATATTGAAATTTTTTAAAAAAATTTCAAAATGTAATTTTTTTATTTTTTAAAAAAATATAACTTATTATTCTATTTAAATAAAAATACTACAGTATAAGAAGGGTATATTTAACTTCATAAATCAACTTATAGCTAGTAATTAAAGCTACTATTTTAGAAAATAGCATGCGCAAGGTAAAATTTATTAATATTTTTTACAGAAATGTTACTTATTTTCATATGCTTATAATTTTTTAAATTATGATTATATTTTATATATTTTCTACTGTTTTGAAACCCCATTCATTTATAAATAATTTGTAAGAGAGATTCGAATTATTTAATTTTAATTCCAAAGATTTATATATATTTGAATATTGTTCATATTTTCAGCCCTCTAGAGAAAGTAAACACACCTGAGACCCCAATACGGAGTGTATGAGTACAGCGGTTACAAACTTTCAGGGCAGGGTAGTTGTTGTTGTGGCTAATTCCACCTGTCTGACGTAGTCAGAACGAGGCCTACGAAATTTATAGTGGCAAGGGGCTAGAAGCAGTGTTGCCAGATCGTGCGATTTTTCACGAATTTTGCTACTTTTTAAAGATTTTCGCTACTTTTTTTAATCCTATTGCTACTTCGCGAATTTTATGCTACTTCACTTGAAGATCCCGCTACTTTTTGCTACTTTCAACTATATATAAAAGTATTGGAACAAGTTTCAGAAAAATCGCAAAGAAAAAAAATAGTGACTTTAGTACCCAAAGAAAACATGGAGTTGCAGTATGTTTCACCACTCCGAAAACACACGAAACTGTGTAATTTCCCCCACCCCCACCCTACCACCCCCACCACGAATCGGAGTCTATCTAATAGGGACTCCCCTCTTCCGCCACTCCTGTCCACTGGAAGTTGTTGAAAAAAAGAAATAAGGACTCTTTCTAATCCTGATAGTAGCAGGAAAATGAAACATATAATATTCTTAAAAAATAGAGAGGCTTAGAGAGAATTTCTACATAAATATTAAACTGGAAAAGTAATTTGAAAGGACAAATTCTTATAGAACTAAGTAAATTGTATAATTATCATAAATGGTACTGCATTGAATTAGAGAATAAACATCTAATTTTGTAAATGACTTACGTTGCAACACTGGACTTATAAAAAATTGCATACAATGACAAAAGTAAGCACTTGTCATCTAGAGAGATTATGTGAAAAAAATTTGATTACCGTAAAGTCCGGCGTATAACGCGCACTTTGAACACAAAAAATAAGATCGAAACTTAAGGGTGCGCGTTATACGCCGGGTATAAAAAGGATAGCTTTAAAAATAACAAGAGAGATAAGCATAAAAAAAAATTACTTCTACATGTATCGAGAGAATCACTGTTATTTAAAATAAACGACTTTCCTTGTGAACCAAAAGAGTTTATGGTGTCAATTATTGCACAATGATTAAAATATATTAAAAATGAAATAAGTTCACATCCATTTCAGAAGGTGAAAATATTGAACATCTGTATTCCTCTCACTCCGTTATTATTATTTCATTTCCCTAGCTGGTTCTACAGTTCTAATGCAAATAATTAAATTCATATGATTTTTTTTTTCATTGCCAGATAAAACAAGATAAAAAACTTCTAATTTGAACTTAAAAATATAGACATCGATTATTTCTCTGACAAATAGAACTAAATACACTACTCCCAACGAAGGTTTTGTTGAAAGAGTAATAATATCTCCTAACTCATCTGCCTTCCTTCATCCATCAACATCTGTTACTTCAAGTTGTAGTTCTAGAAGTATACAATTTTTTCAAAGTCTGGGAAAATACCTCGAATAAATGACTAAAACATAAAAACAGTGTATGCAAATATTTCTGGTTTCTTCGTAAGAAAGGGGGAGCGCGTTATACGCGGCGAATATACCTAAAATTTAAAACATTCAGCTTGAAAGTATAGGTGCGCGTTATACACCGGTGCGCGTTATACGCCGGATTTTACGGTAAATCCCTTTTGAAAGGTTTGGATCTAGGATTCAGTGGCGTAACGTAACCCTCGCATTGCGGGGAGCTCAGGGATTCTAGGGGGCCCAAAGCCTGACTGACGCCACGTACGTATTAGGGCTTGGAGTCCAAATGCTGACTTTGTCAGGGGCTCTAATATTCTCCGTTACGCCACTGCCTAGATTTCTCTCTTCCCAATCAACTACTTGTGATACTATCCCTTTACTTAAATTAATACAAGGATAGAATTAAATATTGTTAAATTACAGCTGCCAATTTTAGCAGAATTGGAGTGGATTAATTTACTCTTTCAAACTGATCATGGTGATCATTTCAAATTACTGAAAGATTTAAAATATTGCATCTACTCTTTTCAGAAGAATAATGTACCCTAAATGTATGAATCTCGAAACTGACATGAGTTTAAAAAGCCTTTATTTGCCTATTGAAGTATTTGATGGATGTCTTTTTAAATAAACTGACAAGCAAAAGTAAAATAATTTCTACGGAATCTACTAAAGAATTCTATCAAAGATGTCATAATTTTCTCAAGATTTCATGTGAGCAACTTTGAAACCGAATCCCTACAAATTACGGAACTTTTAAAAAAAGATAAAGAATTTTTCCCCTAATATTTTTTTTAACTCAAACCGTCTTTTTTTTATCTGCCTTTCGAATTAGCAGAGCAATCTAAATTATATGTTCTGGAGAATCGATGGAGACAAATTTTCAACATACAGTTGAAGGATGTTTTTCTATCTGAATCTGAACTTTTAAATGATGGAGAATTATTTTGGTGTCACATTTTTAATATAAAAAACGCAGTTGGAAATCCAATTTAAAGATATTTAGATATATTTGCTTTAAAGCTTTACAGCTTACCCATAAGTTATGCCACTGTAGAAAGGGGGGCATTTTCCAGAGTGACGTCAAAAAAGACAAAATTAAAGAATCGAATGTGCCTTGAACTGTTTGAGTCAATCCTCAGAATCAAAATGACTTTGGAAGAATGAGGGACTGGCTGCGTTGATTTCATTCCATCGCCACAAATGCTTCAATATAATTCAGAAATTTATAAAAAAGAACAGCAGATCCCGATAGTTAGCAGGAAGAATTTGAAAGTATTTTGAATGGATTAAATAATTAAAGCATTTTAATGTATTTTTTAAAATAGTTTTACAAAATTAAAAAAACTATATTTATTAACTGCAAGTGAAAATCGATTCGCTACTTTTTGCTACTTTTTTTTCCTTTTCGTGCTACTTTGCTGCGTAAGTTTCTGGCAACTCTAGCTAGAAGTACGCCTGTCGTTGGCCTTGGTCTTGAGCACCATACAGGTGACAGTACGAATTATCTCGGCGAAACTCTCTGAAGTTACGATAGATGGCGACACTACCTATCTCCACCTCCACAATTTAGACTTGGAACTG
>BMAV01021094.1:25533-40270 GCA_019973955.1 Trichonephila inaurata madagascariensis | reverse complement strand
ATGGCGACACTACCTATCTCCACCTCCACAATTTAGACTTGGAACTGAAGGGGAGGGAAATATTCTCCAGTCCCCTGCACTCGGGATTCAGCCCACAAGACTTTTGGACCCACTGATTTAACGAGCACGTACTCCGTGTGTACTCAGAGGGTATTTGGTGGCATCGGGCATCTAACCCAGGCCTTCCGGTCTGGAGTCCAATGCTCTAACTACTAGGCTACCCAAGGCCCAGAGTAAACCAAGACAATGGGATATCACACAGGAATGCATGGTCGGAAATGCTATCCTGGCTCGGTAGTGACGAAGTACAAAATACCCCCGAAAAAAGAGAAAAAACCTGTTTATTATATTAAGAACAGCTAAATGTTAAAAAAAAAACGTTAATGAGGGTACCTGCCGTGCTGATAGGGGTACAAGACGTTAGTACGCAGGATCCACAAAAGTGGCATACGGGAAATCTCGACGTGAAGGGCCATTGACCGGATACTGGTGTAACGGGTTTTATTCGGGTTTCTACTAAACGCCTTGAGGAAAATGTTCTTTAACTATGATATTCGTTTAAAATTCGTGTTCCGTGAGGACTTGGCTTATATATAAATACTATTTAAGTGACAGTCGTTGAGTAGGTTATGTTAAGAAAGTTAATGGTTTAAGAGATCATCGTAATCTGAAATCCAAGAGTTAGCGACTGGTGGTCGTGTATCGTAAGATTAATAATAGATGGAGAATCCACACCAGAATAGTGGAAGACATCCACATTGCAGTTGAACGAACTAGCAGGCTATAGGCTGGATCATACGAGAGATTTAAGCCAGAGAAGTATCTTACATAATTTAGACATCTAAATTCGGGATAATATTTCTTATTGCTCTCTAGGTTTAGTGATAAAAGTTCATTTCGTAAAGGGTTAAAAGTTGAACAAAATTAGCTATTTTAATATCATGTCTGCTTCTTCTTCGAACCCTACCACACTCGCGACCTCCGTGTCACGACACTGATACCAGGATTGTTCTTTACCAGATCTAGCACAGTCTTCCAGATATTCGGCTCTCTTGGAAGTTGAGCGAAGGACACACTAGTGAAGTACTTGTTTACGTGTCATCTTCATCACTTGAATACTGTTAAAAGTTACAATTTGTTGTCAGTGAACCTTGTGCTAATGCATATGACGTTAAGAACTATTTTTCCAAGATAAGTGATGCGAAGTAGTAGTTTACGTGGCATTCTCATCCTTTGAACGCCGTTAAAAATTACAATTTGTTGTCAGTGTACCCTGTGCTATTGTAGATGGCGGTAAGTAAGACCTTTTTTTCCAAGATAAGTGATGCGAAGTACTAGTTTACGTGTCATCTTCATCACTTGAAAATTGTTAAAAGTTACAATCTGTTGTCAGTGTACCTTGTGCTAACGCATATGGCGTTAAGTAAAAACTTTTTTTCAAGATAGTGATACCAAGTATAGTTTACGTGGCATTCTCATCACTTGAACACCGTTAAAAATTACAATTTGTTGTCAGTGTACACTGTGCTATTGTAGATGGCGTTAAGTAAGACCATTCTTTCCAAGATAAGTGATGCGAAGTACTAGTTTACGTGTCATGTTCATCACTTGAACACTGTTAAAAGTTACAATTTTTTTCAGTGAACCTTGTGCTATTGTAGATAGTGTTAAGTAAGAAATTTTTTCCAAAATAAGTGATGCGAAGTACTAGTTTACGTGTCATTCTCATCAGTTGAACGTCATTAAAAGTTACACTCTGTTGTCAGTGTACCTTGTGCTAATGCATATGGCATTAAGTAAGAACTTATTTTCCTAGATATGTTTCATCTAATTACAATGAAGTGAAATATTTCAAGAGAAAAGAAGTTAAACTTCATATTGTTTTTTATTTGTAGTTTTAAATAAATCAATCAAACTCAGAGTTAATTTTTAGTTTTAATTTTGACATGACAAGAAATAATAAGTCAAAACGTATTTTTAAGGGGGAAAATCATCTTAAAGAGAATGTAAGGCTTTTGAAAGAAAAAATAATATCTTGTAAAATTAATACCTTCATTGTCAATGGTAATGATTTCACTGATAAATATTCCTAGTACAAGCTATTTCGAATGCTTTAAATTAATTTTGATACAATCGAATTTCTTTTTATACTAACAAAATAATTACATTCATTTTACAACGAAAAAGGGCATCCAAAAGATTACTAAATAAAAAAAAAAATGTTTATGATTTCTTTTATCTATAAATTTAAAAAATAATGTGTTTTTAAATGTTTTTTAAAAATATTATACAAAGTCAAAACTAAATCATTAAAAAAAAATCTCTCAAAAAATATTCTTAGAAACTGAACACAATAAATATATATATATTTTTGGTCAGTCTTGAATTTTTATGGATTTATTTTGTAGCATTACAATAAATACAAGTGCAGATTTAAAAGAAATCATTGGAAATTACAAAAAAAGTTAATTTTTATATTCTTGATTTAAAAATGGCTAATAGAATGGGAGATTTAAATGTAGAAGACAAATAGTCCAAGATAAATGAAACAATTTAAGAACACACAATCCCTTACTACAAGCACTGGAAAATGTTTTAAAAACATTTTACAAGCAGCTACTTTATAAATTTCATAACTGGACTTTTCTGTAATGCAAAAATTCCAATTTATTTCATACATTTTGTTAAGTGGAGCTTTTTCGCATTAGTTTTCCTACCAAATTAAGCTCGTTCACAAAGTGATACAAAATACTGGGAACGTGTCCCAAGGACAGCAAACCAACTTTGCTAAGAATCTTCTCGTATGCAGCAGGAAAGACCAGGGCTTTTGAAAGTGGGTTATCTTTAACAACAAACTCCTTGGCCAAGGCTTCCATCTCGTTGGCGTATTCCTTAGCCAGCGAGGCGGCATTATCTGAATTGAGGACGCCTTCAGCAAACATATTTCTGGACAATGCATTAGCGTAGAGGTTTATCATCATTGATGAATGCAGAATGTCCAAATTGTTTTCAAAAGATTGAGATATGTTGTTAGCGACTATATGGGGATTAAGAACGCCCAGAGAGTTTGCTGAATTTTGCACAAATTCACCAATAGACTTCCCAAACTCTGAAGGTTTTATCTCAGTAAGGTCAAAGAGATCTAACAAGGTCTCGGAAGACCGCACGGTGTCATGAAAGTTGGAGACGAATGTTGCAATGGGTGGAGGAACTGGAAGTGGTTTGAATAACTGGAAAATAGAAGTAGCATCTCCAATAGACAAATCTGGTTCTAGAAAAAAAAAAGATCATTATTGAGAATTATAGCTAAGTAATTTCTACACTTTTTAAAAGTGAGCGTTAGCTCTTCAACTACATATTCTGCAGATGTAAAACTTTAAAGAAATATTCATCTTTTGAAAGTCTTAACTTAAACCTTTATCTGCCGTTTTATGATTTACTGCAATTTTTATTTCATGCAATATTTTTCTTTTCGAATCACTACATTACAAATTGAGGGATATACATAAATAAAATACTAAACTTTGAGAAATTTAATCCATAAGAGCTAATTAATTAAATTGATACTTTAAAGTACCGTCAGTCCCCAAAGGCTTAAAATGTTGTCATATTACAAAAAGACCGGATGACTCTTTTAACTCAGTTGTAACTCTTAAAAATGCTTAAGGTATCCGACTACGTTCGGAACCGTGATTTTAAAAAAGCGCAAAAATGGATAATTTTCATGATATTTAGTGTCACTTAGATTAGAATACATGTATAAAATTGTTTGACATTATGACAAAAAAAATTATTTAAATACAATATTTTGGCAAAAAATTAACTTAGAATAACATTTTTTCAAAACGTTCTCCTGTTATAACAATAATATTTTGTGTGTGTGTGTATGTTCAGATAAAGTAAAGACTTCTCTCCGGAGAGTCTCAACTAAGATTTTTGAAACATTCACATTATTTTCAGAGTTATCACCAAATGAAATAATTATCGGCGTTTTTTTCTTAAAATTCCTCCCATCTGTTGTAGTAAAATATGGATAAATCCACTTTTAAGCTATATGTTTCAAAAGTTCTAGTGGGGCCTCTGTACAGAGTTCTGAGCTATATATAGGCAAAATATTATTGTAATAGAAACATTTGTCATAAAAGGAGAATGTTTTGAAAATGGGTCATTCTATGTTCATTTTTTGTCAAATTATTGTACTTAAATAATTTTTTATTGTAATAATATTCTTAAAACAATTTTATATACGTTTTCCAATCTTAGTGATACTAGACTTCATAAATATTATCCACTTATACGCTTTTTCAAAATCACGGTTCCGAACGTAGTCGGATACCTTAATAACCAAAGAACATTAATATTTTACAGCACAAAATATTTATTTTTAAAGATTATTAATTTTTTTAAAATTACTTTACTTTTTTACACATAAAAACACAGTTTTTGCACATAAACTTAATTTGATGATATTCAGAGAAATAGTTTTTCCTTTCATTAACGTTAGGGCATTACACTTTATGCATTTTGAGTGAGGTTGCGATTGAATATTCCTTAAAGCTGTTGTTTTCGGTTAATGTTAAAGAATAGGACTCGAATTTGGAACATTTTTTCAGATATAAAGGAAATGAAAAATTAATATGATGTTCTGGCTTCACTATCCTTTAGAGAGCAGCATTTTGTATCATGCTTCGCATTTTTAACCGAGTTGATTCATTTTTTCTGGTATAAAACGTGTTTCTCATTTCTTATCCAATACCGTAATGTTAAATGGGATTTGCCTTCACGTATTAAAACAAAAAAGAAACTATTCACGGAATATTTTGAAAGTTTTAAAAGCACTATATTGTTAACAGAGATACGAGTTATAATATTGCAAATTTCCATGGAAATTGGGGCATTTTTTTCTGTCTGAAAATGTGCTTCGCGTTTAGTTAGAGCTCCCGTACTTTTGCCAAAGACAGCCTTAAAGCACTGCATACTGGGGTAAGAAATGCTGTATTTTCTTAACATGAACTACTTGTTCAGTCTCTTGATCGCCATTTTAAGAATCTAATGAAGATCGCAGCAGATTATTTGTCGGGACATCTTCATCTGAAAAATGAATTGCTAGTATACCACTGATTTCAAATAGTAGACCCTGTAATAAATCCAAAGCCTGTTGAAGACTGAAATTCTTTTTTCCAGACTTTTGAAGAAATGGAGAGAAAATATGTCATTATATTATACTAGTACCTTGAAAATCTCCTATTATTGTTGAATCTCAGTTAGACATAAAGAAATTAAAATGTAGTTAATTTTTGAAATAATAATAGATATTTCATTTAATTGTGTGGAAAAAAAAAGCTCAGATTCAAATTTTAAAATTTTTTAAAAACATTAACTACTTTTAGGGAACAAAAATGACAATCTTTGCTATCCGATCAAAATATCAGCTGAAAACGCAGCTTCCGCTATTCAACTATTCGCCTTCCCCGTTAAAATAATCACTATAGAACCCGTGCTGCCTTATATCTTGGAACAGTGGTTTTAAAGGACAGTGTTACGAATTTTGTGTAAAATTGTGTAAATAATTTGTATTTGAATGTGAAATACCTTTATTTTACACTAAATTATATTTAATTTACGTTAAAATTGTAATGTTCACGAGCAACGTCGTCCCTTACGTTACAGTGACGATTCAATGAGAATTTGGCGAAATCTTGGCGATAGAGCCAAGTTAGGATCATTTTTGGCGGCCAGTTTGGCGACTTTGGTGACCGAGTTGGCAAGTTCGGGACCCTCTGGATTTTTCTAGAAACTTGTGGAGAAATACACTAATTCACGCTCTATAACGGAAGCGGATTTTTTTCCTCGAAGTTTCCGCGGGCCAATAAATAGAGATGCTCGCAGAAACGAGAGTTAATCTTGTCTTAACCAGCGATTAGTGGGCATTGTTTTGACTAGATATTAGCTCGGCTGTGCTTGTGAATAATCTTTTACATTCGTGTATTTTAAACACTGATAATTGTGCTTGAGTGCTGTTGAAGGTGTGAAGACCTTTTGAGATATGTTGAGGACTCACTCGAATCCAGTACTCACGCTTAGTGATTTCGTGATTTGCTCAGGGTGGAATGACTCACTACTCAAATCGTTGACTTATACACTTCCTTATAAACACAAGACTTTATTAAACACTTTTAAAAACACTAGCATCAAACGCTAATACTCGGTAATATAGTAACTCATATAGTAATATATAACCCATATAGTGTCTGTGGGCGTATCACTTTCATCTTTATATAGCCGCGCTTTCATACAGCCCTCTATAGTTGGACTCGAACAGATTTATTTTGCGAATATTGCTGTTAAATCCTGTATTTAAAGGATTGGATTTACGATAATAAACTCTCATCCCTCTTAAAGTATTCTCTTGTTATCTGCGACTAATTTGCATAAAATCCTCGGAACCCGAAAAACGTACCAATATTCCTGCTAAGTATCGTCATAGTATTCGTAAAAATGATTATTTTATGAAATTTTTAAGTGAAGGGTACTTATACCGTCGGTAAATAAAGAGTTAAACCCTACGCTTGAAATTAAAAAAGAGAGAGAGAGAGAGAGCTTGTTAAAACTATTTTGAAGTAGTGAGATTTTTTTTTAAACTTTCGAAATGAAATTGATTGTAAAATTTTAAAATACCCCACATCATTTGTCTTAAGAGCCAACAACATTCTCGTTAATAGTTTGAATATTTTAAGAGACTCGATTCAAATCGTTAAGAAAATCGTTCTCTACATAAATGTTAAGTTTCTTACAATAAAGTCTGTGTGTTTCTGATGTAAGAAAAAAGTTGGATAATTTAAATTACACTAAAGATCACACAAGTATTATTTGTAATACTCAATATGTTGTTTAAAATAAATACAATTATAGCGTAATTTACATAATTAGGAATTAAAAATTACTGTTGTTAAGTGATTAAATACTTAATAATATTTTAATTCCAAATTCCATCATCAGAATTATTTTACTTGATATTAATTTAATCTGATTTATAGAATAATGAGTGCACAGACAGAGAGGAAACAATTTTGTCCTCGTAAGAAACAAAGAGATATTATGTGATAGAAGGTAGGTATATATACACTATAGTCCAAAGCTCAAGCAACAGATGTCCTCTTACAGCCCAGAAATTATTGAAAACGCCTTTTTTGTGACCAATACATTGGCAAGGCAGTTCAGTAGAAAGATGATACATTTACAAATATCAACATTACAACGTCAGAGGGAATGTGACGCTTGGAATGCGTGCGCTTTATGTCATGGCAGTTGAAAAATATGGAGGAAGGCAGCCAGAATGTACAAAACTTCCCTGCGAAAAAGCTTCACCCAGAAGCAAAAAGAGACACAATATATAGTATATATTCTCACTCTCTGTGAAGCAGCCCATAGCTAGAAAAGAATTGCAGTTCTCAAACATCCACCGTATTCACCATATCTTGCTTCAAGCGACTTTTACTTGTTTCTGAAAGTGTAAAGTGCATTAAAGGGAACATATTTTCAATCTGTGGCAGAAATCAAGTAATAAATGGCAGACTTGCCTAAGAGATGGTATTCCAATATTCCTAACACTCTGCTTCGTTCAATATAAAACGGTTGCGCAGCTGTATAAAAATAAACAAGAGATCTATGCTGATGAATATTAACAGATATTTTTAATGAATTTTAAATAAAGCATATTTTTCCAACTAGTCCCGTTATTTAATTGCCACGTCTAGTACTTGAATGGATAGCAAAAAATAAGTTGTCCACTTTATAGGGCTCTAGAATCCGTTTATTTTTCCAAATGGGATAAAATTTGAATTATAGATAAATCAACTAATGCTCTTAACGCTATTAAACAAAAAAAATAATTACAAAATTTTTCCGATAGTTGGCACTGTAATACGCATAACCACATTTAATATGCTTCAAAAATGTTCAAAAAGGTGAAGTAACATAAATAAAACTTCTCATTATGATACCCATTATCTTCAACAAGGCCCTATAATCGCTGAGTCATGTTTTAAGGAGCTGACCAGAGTAAGAGTTGCCGAAATATCAAAAACACGGCACCGAATACTGTCTTACACATCAGGCAGAATTTCTGGCCTTTTATGGTAGATATATTGTCCTTTATGAAACTCCACAACCAAAAGTTGGCAGGTGATGATATCCAGTGAACGAGGATGACATGCCAACTAAGAATGACGGTGGATCACCCGTGCAGCTGTGAAATGATCTCTTAGAAAATGCTATACTTGGCAATGAACATGAGAAAGTGCCCTGTCCAGCATGAAAATTATATCCTGAAAGCATCCACGGCAGTGCTTCTCAAACTTTCATTATCTGCGACCCAATATTCAGTCATTTTTTTTCATCGCGCCCCGCTACATACAATAACAATGTATATTGAATTCAATAATACTATTGAATATACTACTACTACCAATATACTACTACTATCCTACTTACTATGACAATAATACTATTAACAATTTGAAGCTTGTTGTTGTTATGTTGTTACTAATGCCACCTGATCGGCAAAGGCCAGATGAAGGCCCACGAAATTCATCATGGCAAAGAGCTAAGTAGTCACCATGCAGGTGACAGTACGATTTGGCTCAGTTCCACCCCAATTTAGAGGGAGAACACTCTGGGGGTGGTTAGAGGCCTTCCACCTCTCTTCCTTTCCACTAACCACACGAGAGGTGGCTCGACGGCTATTTAGAAAACCCCCATGCCGCAAAGGCACTATACATTTACAAACATCCATGTCTTCTCCGGGATTCGAACCCAGTTACTACGGAACCGCAGTCAGCGTCGCTAACCACTATACCGGTTGGGAGACTATTTTGAACCTAAATGTGCAATACGACTTTAAAGTCTTAAGTGCAACTGGCGTATATAAACGTCTCGTTAAGCCAAAGTCTTAATTGTCCTTGACATATATATATTACCGAAGTACGATCTTTTCTGTGCACTGCTATTCATGAAATTATTCCAAAGGCTTTAGAATGCAAAAAAAAAGACCTTTATAGTGTTTCCAAGGGCTTACTTATTTCAGAAGATTTGCTTATATATACCTTTTCATGACCCCCACCTCCCCCCAAAATACATTACATACATATGCCTACGTGTAAAACGCAGGCAATGGGGGAGCGAATCACGTATTTTATTTTATTGGTACTTAAGGGATTAGTTATAAGCCGTGCAAATTATCAAGATAAGTGCTAATTTTTGTATATAACTTTATATATGAGAACCCCATGGGGGCAATGGTAATTATTATACTTATTCTTTACTTAATATTGCTAAAAAAATTATAAAATACTTTCTGCAATACTGCTACATTTATAAGTGTATTGCACCAGTGTAAATTTGGATTTATTTCTTATTATGTCAGAATGTATTTGTTCTCTTTCAGCAAATTAATAATTTTTTTAAGTAATCTTTTGTTTTCGACTTTTCAATATGCTCGCGCCCCCCTTATAGAGTTGCCATGCCTCTCTAAAGAGGCGCGCCCCACAGTTTGAGAAACGCTGATCCACGGTGTGGATGTGGGATCACAAAATCCTTCGTCATATCATGGAACACTTTTTCTGCGACTTGAAATGGTTTAGAATCCACTTGGTCTTGTCTCTTCCGTGAAAGTAACCGTCAAACCACACAGTAGTAACACTTTCTTAGCATTCAGGGGTTTTCCTGGAGAGCGTAAGGATTTTCTGCTGCCCAAATTCGACAATTGTAGATCTTAACTTGATCATCGAGAAAAATTTGGACTTCATCACTGCTTAGAGTGTTTTATAGCCAAGTGACGTCGACCACCATTTGAGCAAGTAACTGAAATGCAAAACTTTTGCGAATTCTTAGGTCCCCGTCCTTCAACTGGTGGTCAGGCTTGATTTTATACGGATATAAATTCAACATTGGCCCTAAGATTTTCATACAATGGATTACGTCATATAAAAGACACGGGGAAAAACTCACACACACACGATACCCTCCGTTCTTGCAACGTTTTCATGATACGCATACAATGAAGCAAATACTGCTCGTGCATAAAGAGACTTTTTTTTATCCATTGCTAATAGGCATGCGCTGTAACTCAAATGATGTTCTTGATTTGGAATATAAGCAAATAAGTATCGTTGTGTCATAGAGGCACCTATCAGTAAAATGCGTTACCATTTTTTTTTTTTTAATAATAATTTTCAGATGCATCATTTGTGTTACCTGTAGTTCAAATTTTATCTAGAACGGATTATACAGATTTCTGAAAGGGGCAACTTATTTCTTGTTAAACCTGTATATATGAAGTTGTAAACTGTGTGTTTTCAAATTGGAATAACATAAGTATAAAGTTGAAAACACTAACTCAAGAAAAAAACTCGTCACAGGAAATTAAATTCAAACCCAAAATGTTAACCGAAAACATGCAAAAAGCTAAAATATTTTCCCATTTTATACATTGAAGGCTCTCGTCTACGGGCCATTTTGATTTTATAAGTGTAATGATAACCCTATGGTACTGATACTTTTCTCCTTAAATAAACCAGGACTGTTATATGGATCTGAATACAACAAAGTGGACTAAAAAAACAAAGAAAAATGATCGTTTCACTGGAACTACATGTTCTCTTACATTTGAAATAATTTTTAAAGATCTGAAAATCTAAAATAATAATAATAATACCGTAAAATCTGGCGTATAAAGCGCACCTGAAACAAAAAAAATAAGATCAAAATTTACGTGTGAGCGTTATACGCCGGGTATCAAACTGAGACCTTTAGAAATAAAAAAAAATGAGTATAGGAAAAAATTAGGTTTCTACATAGATCAAAATAGAATTCCTTATGAATTTAAAGTGTTGTAGTCTTAGAAGTATACTACTTTTTTTATTAGCTTGGAATAATACCTCGAATAAATATCTTCAAAACATAAGATCATTGCGCACGTACATTTCATGTTTCTTCAAAAAAAAAAAAAAGAGGGTGCACGTTATACGGCAAAAATACATAAAAATTAAAAATTACGGCTTCAAAGCATAGGTGCGCGTTATATGCCAGATTTTACGGTAATATAATTATTAAAATTGACAGAATTTTTAGTAATCGATGGGAAAGTGTTGTTCCAGAAAACTCATTATTTTTTGCTGTGTTGCATGCGAACATTGTTGCATTCAAATTAATTTACTAGAGTAGGCTGGAAGCTCATAGTAGAATATATATACATAAAGTATAATATTCATTAAGTAGAATATTTAATAAGCAGGTAAGAGAAGCTTAAAATAGAATGAACTTTATATGAAAGAATTCAAAAGTGATGGTAGCCGAAAGTCTGAAGACAAACTTATTGAACTTCAATTCTCTTTTTAAAAAATTATGTAATTTAATTTATTTATTATTATTTTAAATACAATCAAAATCATCCAAAAGAGCAACAAAAAAAATTGAAATTACATTTTTCTTTTCCAAATTTTTAAAATATTTTAATACTTATCTTGAAGATACTTTGTGGGTTTTCAGGTATTAAAAATACATCCTAAATTAGAGCAGAAAAAAACTACTAAACGTAGAAACTTTAATTTTTTTTTCTTTATAAAAATTTAATATATTACGTTACTTTCAAATGAATTAAATACTCTACATTTAAGTCAAGTTTTAGAAAATCGTTAAAAAAATTCAAAATAGCTCTTACAGAAGGACATACGCAAGGGTAAATAGTTGCAAATTAAATTCTTAAAACATAATATAAATGTAAAAAGAGAAAGGACGTTGGATATTTTCAAACGTAAATTTCATTTTAAAATAAATAATGAAACAAAACTTTCTCTGGAAAAAATATGATGAATCATGTACAGTTTCAGAATTTTTGTGGCTGGAAATAAGATTTGTTTTGTTTCGATTTTATTTTATTTTAATACATATTGTAATGTGAACTTACATAAGGGCATACCTTGTAATTTCAAACGGTGGTCAAGTGACGAGAATTATGTCTGACGTGGCACCCTACCCATCTCTGTAATTCTAGACCACGCCCCTCGCGGACCTTTCAACACATGCCGTATATTATTCTCTAGAAACGGCAGGTCTTTAGTGGCCAAGGTTTCGAGTTCGTGACTCGACAACGCCGGTCATGAATTTTTGACCTTTAATACTCGGCTACCGCAGTAAAAAGTATTAAATATAACTACTATTAGAACTATATAAAAATTTATATTTAGAACTATACTCATTAAAAATTAAGTTATATTTATATAATTAACTTAACTATCTTCTTTATAACTGTACAAGGAATGACATAAATGTATTGATTGCTGGAACGAGAAGCATTTTAAAAAATTTAATGAAAAGAATAGAAAGCGTTTTTCATTTTTCTAAACATATCTATATATTCGAAAAATCTATCTCAAATTAAGTTTTAATATCATAAATTGTATCTTTTTACCAGATAGTATATAAGAATTTTTTAGTTGAAGTATGTAAAATTTATATGTTCGCTTTAAATCACGCTTTTAAAAGTGTGCATGTTGAAAGTAGAGTGCCATTTTAGATATCGACTTCATTTCGAACCAAAGATTAAAATTACAATGTGTATTTTCTATCTCCTGTAGACGTTTGAGTAGTGGAAAACGTTAAACAAGTGAAGACAGACTTTTTAAAAAAAAAATACTTGTTAGTTCATTTCAGTTTAATATCATTGATGCAGTTTGAGAAGCATAATTATCAAGATCAACATTACCACAACGAAATCAAGTTGACAGCTGGAAGTAATGCTATTAAAATCTATTATACTATCTAGAAAATGAAGAAGAAAAAAAAAGAAATTTATATGTCCCACCAGAAAGAGGAGTGTTGCTTGAAATTTCTGTCGGCAAGCTTTCCTCGGGAGAACTGCTATTTGATGAAGATTCGAGTTCGGAAATTAACTCTGCTCCGTGAGAGACATGAAGAATCATTAAAAATCCAGCGATTAAAAACGCTTTCGTGTACATCTTCCAATAATCCTTTAACGTACTGTCTATTGTAGGCAATAAAATCATCAAATGATTTTAAAATCCCAAAACCCTTGGTAATCATTCTTAAGAATGTCTATTATTTTGCAAAAATATTTTGAAACTCAGTTGTTCAAATAAAACCCTGCAGCAAACAAGCAGCATTTTGTGAGACAGATAGTGAGACTACAAATTTTGTAAACCAAACACAAATGTTAGTCGTGATGTGTGTGTGATGGCAGTAATGAATGTGTTTCTTTTAAAACACATGTTTGTATCGTTGAAAATATTTAAATTGCGGCAAAAGCAATAGATGGAGAAATTTTACCATATACTTTTAATATTACATATTACAATTGGCAATTTGTTTCGAATAAAAATACACGCATTTAAAATACGCAAAAATACACACAAAATATTTTCTCCATAAAAATTAGAATTAAAAAAAAAAGTATTTTCTATAACAAGTATTTTATTGCTAAGAATTACTTAACTCTCAACGTTACGCTAGATGTGATACATTCGACGTCACGATCGTGAGTCAGGTATTTAAACAAAAGAGAATGTGCAAAATTTAAACTAGTCTGATGCGAGCTTGCAGACTGGTTAAAATAGGCAGTTTTTTTTAATTTGCCTTTTTAAAAAAAATTTAAAAACCTGGTTTTTTAAAGAACCGAAAGTTTTTTTTTTAAATATTTATTTCCGAATGATAAAAAGTTAACTTTCTAATGTTACTCTCGTCTTATTTGTATGACAATTGGTATGAATTCAAATAAATTGGAAAAAATGTACTTGTTATGAATAAACGTGCAATCTTTAAATATTAAACAAGTCATATATAAAAAAGATTAAGTCAACTCCTACCTAGCTTAACAAAGAAAATTTTTATTTTATTTTAGTTAATTTCATTAAATAGTTACAATTAATATATATATATATATATATATATATATATGCCACCGTTAAAAAAAATATAATTCAGTTATTTCATGAAATAACTAGCCAAGGCAGTTATCCCTTTCACTGCGTGGTCATTTTATCAAAGTAAGTTCAAAAATTGCGTATGATTTTATTTCGCATTTCAGATCTACATATTAAATCTACATTTTAAAGTTAAAATATTCAAAAAATTTGTAAATGTATGTGGGAATCCAACCGAAATCTTCCAAAAAGATTGGATTCTTCAGATGGCGGGGTTTTTATGGCGTGGTGTCTAGGGGTTTTTAGGGTGTGTTAGTTAATTTTGAAGTAAAGTAGACAACATAGTTCAAGAAAGAAACTAGTTGAAAACTAAACAATTTATTAAGAATTATAGGGGAGTATTTACATGGGGAATATTTCAAAAGAATAGGAAAGTTAGATAAGCATATTTCGGAAGAATAGGGAAGTTAGATCACATTACTTTAAGGGAGGCAATTGAGATTAAATAGAATTCATTATGGGGCTAATAAGACTTACCGCCTGGCGCGGACGAATGATAGAACTCGTTATGGTACTATTAAGATTTACCGCCTGGCGCGGACGAAAATGCGCTGACGCGCGAAACACGACTTCTCTCAACGAATGTTAGTGGGCCTCTGGCGAAAAAGGTTCATGTCGGCGTTTTTAAAAAGGACGCTAGATGGCGTTGATGTGGAATACTGTTTTGATTAGAATTGCCGACCTCGGTAAATGTGATATGATCTAACTTCTTACAAATGGAATATCCTACATATATAATT
>BMAV01021093.1:0-33735 GCA_019973955.1 Trichonephila inaurata madagascariensis | reverse complement strand
TGATTTTTATCTTGTATTGAAAATAATTAAAAAAGGGGGGTCTTCACCCCCCGGCCATTAACGTTAGTATCAGTGCACACCTGACCCCGGGGTTTTCCGTTTTTTAAATATTAAAAAAAAAACAATTGTTATTCATTAGAATTTTATATTTTTTTTTTATTTTTTAACATTTATTCTAAATGCTAATTCTGCTATTTAAAATTACAGTTCATTCAAAACCGTTTATAATATGATATTCATTTCAAAAAATCATTTTTAATTTTGTATACATTGTCTGCATTTGGGTTTTTACTCTCTAAATTAAGCTATTATATAAAAAATAATATATTATCATTTTTAAAAATAAACTCGTTAAGAGGGGTATTCAAAATATAAGAACAAGTTTAAAAATTTATCAGGATCATGGGCTTTTCTTAAAAAAAAGTTTTTAAAAGGGAAAGGGCAAAATTAGAAATTGACACTCAAGTTATATTATTTGATTTTAGCTCAGATCTATATTTTGCTTCAAAGACCCATCCAGAAAACGGATTCACAAAGATATGCTTTTAAAAAATGGAAATATTTTACGAAATGCTTTTTTTTTCAGTGCAGAAATTTGCATCCACTTCTATCCAGAATTCAAACAGTGATTTATTACAAAATTGCTCATTAATTTCTCACTGGATGTAAATCTATAAAGATTTTTTTTCGGCAGTTAAAAAGCCCCTGAAGTATTTTGAAATGGATCCCAAACCCCATGCGTAACTTGCTATCAATTTGCCCCTCGTCTGTGTACTTTTGATGCTTTATTATCGTCGAATGCTCGCTGTGATTTAAAAATATCTATGATTTTGTTTTAACCACTGCCGAAAATACTTAATACCGTGAATTATAATTAACGCGTGAATTATGAAATGTACATTCAAGAGAGTTTCGGTAGCTAATCGATTTCGGCCAAGAGGACTAGAATTTTTCGAAGTACAGCATTTTTACGTTTGTGCAGAGGTCTGTTATTCCTGACTACGTACGTTCGCGAGGATGCCAGATGTAATGGATATGATAAAGAGCAACATAGATTAGGCTATTTTTTAAAGACATTTGTACTTTTTTGAAATGAATCTTGAAGGAAATAAATCTTTAATTAAATATTATCTCTCAATCTGTTTCAATTTAAAAAATTTGAGAGAAAAAATAAAAAAATTTAAACCCATTACTTAAAATATATATATATATATATATATATAATTTACTTTTTAAAATATATTACTTAAGAGTAAATATATAAAAAAAAATTTTAAAATTTTCTTATTAATACTGAATTAAGAACAAGTTTAATAAATTTAGCGCTCCCTTTAACTTGAGAGCAAAAATTTTTTTGACATTGACCCCCTGAGTTTTTTTTATATTTAGCTGATATCTATATTTTGTTTCTAAGCAGCCACCGCATTTTGCAATATGTTCCCAAATTTTAAAAAACAGAAAAGGAAAAATAACATAATAATTATCCTACTACTTAATTTTTTTTTCTTAAAAATAACATATACAAAATTTAATACTTATGTTATTAATTTGTAGGTTTATAATTAAGATCGTGTATTGTAGTTTTAGTGTCAAAAGGGTTTTTATTGCATTCAGTAATTTATTTTGTTTTAAGGGGCGCGATAAAAATTGTGATTGAAAAGGGGGGCGCCAGTATTGAAAGTTTGAGAAACACTGGATTATAGAATAAGTAGTTTTTGAGAAAAAGGTACATAAAGTGAAAAATGTTACATTTTGAGAAAACAGGCTTTAAAGGGAAAATTTGTAATTTTTCAGCATTTACTTTTTTTAATACTTTCCAGAAGCATATGAAGCATTTTTTTTACTCTCTTCTCGCACAAAAAACACTTCTTATTTTCTTTTTTTTTCATTATTTTTAACAATTTTTCCTTTTTTGGGGATCTCAAGTTGCTGTCATTGAGCTGCACGAATCCTACGTGTATCTAGTTCTTTGCAGCATGACAAATTTTTACAGCTTTGGTCAATATCGCAATGTTTTAAGATCATTAATATTGCTACATAATTCATATGGAACTGTGCAATAGCCATATTTACCTCTAATTTTTTAGAGTTTAATTCCGCAAATGTAGGTTTTGGAACCACTGACCATAGGGCAGTTTTTCCCAAACTGTGGGGTGCGCCCCCTAGGGGGGCGTGATAACCCTACAAGGGGGGGGGCGCGAGTATATCGAAAACAAAAGATTATTTTTAAAAAAATTTTAAATTACTAAAGGGAAACAAAACAAAATGCAATCAGACATAATAAAAAATAAAATACACATTTACACTAAAATAGTACACTTATAAATGTATCAATACTGCACAGTGTGTTTCATAATTAATTTAACAGTACTAAGCTAAGAACAAGCATAAAAATTGTCAATGACCCTATAGGCATGTCATAAAATTATATACAAAATTTAATACTTATCTTGATAATTTGTACTGTTTATAATTAAAGTGGTATATTGTAGCTTTACATCAAAGCACATTATTATTAAATTCATTACAAGGATATTGCATGCAGGGGGGTGCGATGAATTTTATTATTGAAAATTGGGCCGCAAATATAAAAGTTTGAGAAGCACTGCCATAGGGTGTTATTAACTGACTCATTTGGGCTCTGCGTCTTACCATGTAAACATTTTCTTAATAATATAGGATCACCTAGATCTCTAAAAATTGGCTTCATCTAATTCATTATGGTATATAGCACGTGTGTATGTGTTTATGATCATAGTGTTTTTCGTTACATTCATAATATGCGTTTTGAAAGGTCACAATGAATTTATACCCGAAGAACATAGTCCATAATGAGGGCTCTCGTTTGAAGATAGAAGATGAAGATTAACACAGCCCGAACAGCACTTTACAGGCTGTGTAGATCATTGATATTATTTCTAATAGCCATACTATAATACCAGGTGTATGCAAATGAAATGAGACGATTGTTTTTTAAAAAAAACACAAGAAATTTGTGAAAACTGTTAATATTTCTTTATTCTAAATAATATCCATCGCTATCTACACATTTTCTCCATCTTTCGGGCAATTTGTGAATACCACGGAAAACAAATTATCGGTCTTTTGAGGCCAGCCAGTCATCAAGCCAAGATTTGACGTTTTCGTAAGAAGTGAAGCGCTGGTCAGCCAATGCGTGTCCCATTGACACAAATAGGTGGTAATCGGAAGGAGCCGTCTGGCGAATAAGCCGCATGCGCTAAGGGCTCCCAGCCGAGCGCCTTAACGATGTCCTTGGTTGGTTTAGCACGATGGTTAGGTGTGTTGTCATCAAGGAAAATCACTTTGGGCTGCCGTTTCTTGTATTGCTCGCGTTTTTCGAGTATAGCATCGTTCAAATTAAGTAATTGTTGCTTGTAGCGATCAGTATTAACGGTTTCGTCGGTTTTGGGAAGTTCATAATAGATTGGTCCCTCCTGATCCCAGAAAATACACAGCACTGTCTTGCGGCCGAAGTGATTCGACCTTGTGGTCGATTTGGACAGCTGTCCGGGGTCAACATATGATCGATTGCGCTTGGAATTCTCAAACAGAAACCATTCTTCATCGCCAGTCACAATTCTATGGAGATATGGCTTGCGTTTATAGCGGGCAAGCAACATTTCGCACACGAATTTTTCTGTTTTCCTGTTGACGGTCCGTTAGCTCGTGTGGTACCCATCTACCGAACTTTATTATCTTGCCCATTGCTTTGAGACGACGGGAAACAGTGCTCTGGTCAACATTCAATTGTTCTGTAAGATGTTCTTGCGTTTGGCCATCATCTTCATCGAGTAATGCTTGCAATTCAGCATCTTCAAATTTTTTTGCTGGTCTGCCACACTCCTCGTTTCTCACATCGAAATCACCATTTTGAAACTTTTCAAACCACCTGTAGCACTGCGCACGGCTCAGAGCATTGCCACCGTATGCTTCTACAAGCATTTGATGCGATTCGGCAGCATTTTTCTTCAGATGGTAACAAAAAATTAATGCTGTCCACAAATCGTGGTCGGAAGGCATAAAATTCGACATTTTCAACACAGTAAAAAAATTCAATGCACGCTGAAACTCGTCCAAATGTAAACTTAACATGAGTACCAAAGGTCAAACTATAAAAAAATCATGTGTCATGGTTTCGTATTGTTTGCATACATGCGTGGCGACATCTGTTAGCAATCGTCTCATTTGATATGCATACACCTGGTATCTTTGAATTTTTAAAATTAAAATGTCGCGGGGTTGATTACTACCACTTAAGCTTCTTCCATCACTCAATTTTTTTTCTCTGTTTCACTTTTAAGATCCGAAAGACATCTACCCATACACTTTTGGATAATTTAGATACACTCTAATTTTTCCACTTGAACATCATATGGATTCGCGCTCAACAGAAACCTATACAAGGGGAAACACAGTTGCTCCTAGGAGAGCTCATTTGATGCGCGTCAAGGAGTAGCTTCATTAAAAAAAATAAATAAAAAAATTTCTAATTATCATATTTTCTCATATCATATATCATTTTAAACAGAAATATCTGAACTTCTAAAAAAATATAAAAAAGTGAAAATCGATAATTTTGTTAAAATTCAAGTGGCGGACCCCCTTAAATTTTGTATATAACAAGTCCATGGGAAGTACTAGTAATTATTAAATCTTTTTTAATTTAGCACTGATATAATAATTTTCAAAAACATTGTGCAGTACTGATATATTTATAAGAATATTAAATCAAAGTGAATCTGTATTTAATTCTTTCTTATGTCAGAATGTATTTAGTTTTGCTTCCTTTCAGGAAATTAATATTTATCTTAAATCTTTTATTTTCAAGTTTTCAATAAGCCCGCGTGCGTCAAATAGAGATATCACGCCCCCTAGGGGGCGATCCTTACAGTTTGAGAAACTTTCGCTTAGTCACTTGGTTGAAAATCTTTTGTGTGCTTTTGTCAGTGTTTCTGTGTTCTGTATATAGTCTGTTCTAAAGCTTAATGTATTATACTGTAAAAAATTTTATAGTGACTATAGTAAGAATGGAAACACTTGTTTTCGTTTAAAAAGTCATATATGAATATTTGTAATTTCTAGTCACAATTAATTATCGATATTTCTATGTTTATCTCTAATCTTATAAGATTGTATTCATGACACTTAATTAGATACATTGAATCTCCGAAAAGTTAGACTACACATTGAAAAGTTAATTAAAAATAAACATAGATTTCCATAATAAAATATTTAAGTTTTTGTTCATGAAATGAAAATTAAATGGTGCAACACCCACACTTTTCAATATTCTCGTACCATAATGGCTTCATCACAAGAAAAAACCCGATTTTTAGCAGGGTTTTTCGAATTTAAATCTACAACACATGCACAGCGCAATGGGGTACAACCACATTGGAGTTTGGAAGTGAAAAAAGGTTCCCCGGGTGTTGGATGAAAAGATTTAGTCCAATAATATGTCCCCCAAGATCTCTTGATATAACACTTTTAAACTTCTTCTTGTAGGGATACTTGAAAAACATTGTGAAATGATAGGCTGAATTACAGTTTCGCGTAGACTCAATGTGTTGCGCGCAACAATTAGTGCTCGCATTGAAATCATGCAACAGAGCATTCTAAAATTCTTTGATACTTTCTTTTTCTCGTGCGAGTGTCTGAGATTTTAATAATTCTGGAAGAGTATTTCCTTCATCTACAATCATCATTCACCAGTATGCCAGTGCAAGGCATGCGTAAATTTCAAAATAAAAAAAGATGACGTAGGGCTAATTAACGAAAGAATTTCTTACAGGTTTTTAGAATCTCGACAAAGGATGTGTTTTCTGCTCGGGATGCAAAAGTGCTATATTGTTTCTTGAACACAAACTGACACATGAACCATAAAGCGCCCAAATTTGTTGTTAATCCCCTTTTTAAAAATTACCTTGCTTTCAGAAAATTGAACACTTTCAACAGTTTTGAAATTTTTCAAGACTGTTATATTTAGAGCTCTATTTTAGATAAGGGTCATAATAATTCCGATATTGTATTGATTTACGTTGAATGTTTGTAACATAAATGTGTATTTGTATAACCAAATCTTAATGTACCAAATGCATGTATATGAATTTAAATATTGATTCTCTTTTAATTTATGTCATGATCAAATCATAACTTAGCTGCATCTAGCTTTTGAAAAATTGTCTGAAGATGTGATATTCTTTTGAATTCTACCCATCTATTTTCAATCATCTTAAAAACTTTAAAGCTAATCTCGGGTGAGTATGTTGAGTATTTATTTTCATTTTCAGATAGCGTGACCTCCCAGTGGATCAAAACGTTCAATAATGATTATGAATGCCTAAAGAAGCTGTACTAGAAATGTTTACTTGCATACAATATATATATATGCATCGATCGCCGCGTGTTGTTGTCATCCTCTATACGGCACTACTCCAGAACATAACATTTTTTTGTTGCAACTGTTTTTGTCACACTAGCACATTTAGACTAGCATTTCTCAAACTCTACTAGGGGGGGGGATAACTCTACGAGGGGGGAGGGCTCGAGAATGCTGAAAAGTCGAAAACAAATGATTATTTAAAAATTATTAATTTACTGAAAGTGAAAAAACAACAAGGTACATTCTGACACAAAAAAAAATAAAATGCACATTTACATTAACATAACACACTTATAAATGTATTAGTATACTGCAGAAAGTATTTTATAATTAATTTAACTATACCATAAGTTAAGAACACGCTAAATAATTACTAGTAACCGTATGGGCATATCATCAAATTATCAAGATAAAAAGGTAACTTTTGTATACAATTTTATACATAAAATTGAATACAAAAGTTACCATTTATCTTAAAATTTGTACGGTTTATAATTAATTCCTTAACTGCTGATTAAGATATCCGACTACGTTCGGAACCGTGATTTTAAAAAAGCGCATAAATGGATAATTTTTATGATATTTAGTGTCACTCAGATTAGAATACATGCATAAAATTATTTTATAAGGACATTTTGACAAAAAAAGTTATTTAAATACAATATTTTGGCAAAAAATTAACTTAGAATAACCTTTTTTCCAAATGTTCTCCTTTTGTAAAAAATGATTGTATTGTATTAATATTTTGCCTGTATATAGCTCAGATCTCTGTTCAGAGGCTCAACTATGATTTTTGAAAAATGCACATTATTTTCAGAGTTACCACCCATTGAAATAATTATTGGCGTTTTTTTCTTAAAATTGCTACCTTCTGCTGTCGTAAAATATGAATAAACCCACTTCTAAGTTATATATTTCAAAAATTCTAGTTGAGCCTCTGTACAAAGGTCTGAGCCATATACAGTCAAAATATTATAATACAATGATTTTTCACAAAAGGAGAACATTTTGAAAAAAGTTTATTCTACGTTAATTTTTTGCCAAAATATTGTATTTAAATAAAAAATTTTGTCAAAATGTCCTTAAAACAATTTTATGCATGTATTCTAATCTGAGTGACACTAAATATCATGAAAATTATCCATTTATGCGCTTTTGCAAGATCACAGTTCCAAACGTAGTGGGATACCTTAAAAGTATTGCAATTCGCTTCCCAATGCTACTATTTTTTCACGTAGATTTGCGTATGTGATGTATTGGAGGGAGGAGAAAAGGAATAAAAATAGAAATCCTCTTAAATAAGTAAATCCTTTGCAAACACTTTTAAGGTATTTTTATTGTATTCTATGGACTTCGAAACAATTTTATGGATAACTGCGCACACACACAAAAAAGATCGTACTTCAGAAAGATGTATATATACGGCTGGGGCAATTAATGCTTTGGACGAGAGATGTATTTATATGCGCCAGTTGCACTTAAAAAGTCAAAGTCGTTTTGTAACTCCAGCGTCAAAGTATAGTATATTGAGTTCAATACATTGTTATTGTACGGAAGGAGGGGAATTGTGCGTGATGAAAATTCCGTTTGAGTATTGGGTGACAAATATTGAAAGTTTGAGAAGCACTGATTTAGAGGCATTTAAATGACTGTGAGATATGACGCATTTGCCAAACTACTACGCTCTCTAATGACCATGTCCCTCACAAACTCATGAATCTGCCGAAACTGCCTCCATTGGTGGCAGCTTGGTATTCTTTTTTGCTACGTGTGCTGTCTTAAATAAGAAAAAAAAATTCACAATAATTTTTCTTGGTAGAAGTACTGGAACAGGTGCTGACCATTATGTAGTTTCTTTTTCTTATACCCTACTTATCTTTACTTAAGAAATGTGCATTTATCATCATTTACATTACTCTGTGAGGTGCGCCACCTAACCTCAAATTGAAACTTGCTTAACCCTTTAACTGTCAAGTTATTTTAAAGATTTGAGTACACAAATTGTCAAATTTTTTTTAACCAAAGAACTTCTAACCTCTAGCCTTTGAAGTCTTCTGTGAAGTTCTGCCACCTATTGAATTGAGCACACATTAACTTTTCCCGAGAATCAGTCAGGTTTGACAAAAAGATGAAGCCGAAACAAACGTCTCCCGAGATATATTCGGGTAAAACAATACTATGCACTCAAAAAAAATTACCCCGAGTATTACTCGGGCGTGACATTTTCGAACACCAGTTCTGTGCCCGAGATTATTTCGGGCATGACAGTTAACAGGTTAATATTCTGACCACTCATTTTTGATTTTGCATTTTCAATGTCACGTATGACGTAGTATATATATTTGAAAAATCGAAGCACCATAAAGATAATGTATTTTTTTATTGAAATAGAAAAAAGTGTAACATTTTTAAACGAATAGCTAAATTATTAAAACTTCAAAGATGTGTGACTCATCATTCCTAGAAATGACACATTCAGTGTTAAATGCAGTAATCGGTCATTACTCCAGACGACGATGAGTACTTCAAAACATCGATATAAGGAGTTACAACGATTGCTTATCATATTTCGCAATGCATTCTAACCGATATTCGTCACTTGTTGTATCAAATCTGCAACTTTTTCTGTTACCTGTATCTGCTGTAAGACCATGTTTTATACATATTTGATATATGAAAAGACAGTTGACGTTACTGGAGAAAGTAACATATGAACAGTGTACAGGCTCTCCTTTGTATACGTTTAAGACGTTCCATAGAAAACAAATAGGTTTTATGGAACTCTGTTGCTATAAAATATTTTACAAAAGAACAAGTTAGATTTATAAGGTTACTTAAGTAAATTCACTATATTTTATGCAGTATTTGTGTATTATTGCAACCATTATTTTTAATCAGTGCTTAAATTCTGGGTAGTAGAACTGGATGTAGGCTTTTCTGTGACTTTATTTTTCACAATACGTGCATAGATACCCGATGGAACTAAAATCTGAGCTGTTATCTGTCTAGTAAAGTGATTGAATGAGAGGTGCCTGGATTATTTGTGCCATGAGGTAGTCCTTAACAGCCACTGAACTGCGACACAAAGCCCCAACATGAATGAAACCTGAAGATCTAAGAAAATTCAAGTGATATTTCAGCTTTCAGTGACAGCCTAATAAACGGTCTTGCTCACATATATCCTTCAAACTCATTTAACTTTCAGAAAATTCAACGTTATGCAGTATCACTCTTTTTGGTAAGATTAGAGAAGGCTTTCTACACATTACAACAGAGCTGTCTACGGCGAAATAAATAAACACATGACAATTAACGAAACGGGAATGTTGTCTAATACTTAAAAAAAAACATGAGATGACGAAATAATCTCCAAAAATGATAAAATGTGTTAAATAGTGAAATAATCAGCTACGATCTCAAACTTTTGCCAACAACTCTATCTTCTCGCTCGTAACCGTTTTTTTCCTTATCTTTTCCTATTTTTCGAACCGAAAATTTATTCATTTTTTTTCTCTCTTGATATCTTTGTAAGTAATGAGCCATCCTTATGCATTTTGTTTTGTTATTTATTTTGCTTTTTTCGTAAAATTAACATTTTTTTTTTGGTTTATCATAACTGGTATCGTTATTAATGGATTAAAGATTTATATACTAATTATATACCACATCTTAATTTTAAATAAGAACAAATTATGTGGCAAGAACATGATAGCAAGTATAAACGATGCTAAAACCCACTAGGTTTATCAAACAGTAGGAAAACAATTTCCGGGGAACTAACGAAATTTCTTTAAAGAAAATTAATTCACGCTTAATATATAAAATGATATCTAGAGTACAATTGTTTTATCCCACCTAGTCGGAAAAATTTTCCCAAAGCAGCTAAAACCTGTTCAAAGAACTTTCGAGAGTCGTATATTTCCTACTTCAACGATCAACTAATCCTTATTCTAAAGAATACTCAGGTATATCAAAGAATTTTCCCATATTGACCAGACCCATAATCGTTCAACTAATAGCTAGTTGTTGCTGACTTTCACATAACAGCAAACGATTTCGTTTGCAATATTCCAGGCTGGGGTGACTGGGTAAAAAGAAATGACACACGCGATTGTTCTGAGATGAGCCCCTTTTGTTTGTCCAATGATAGCCACCATACGCTGAATGTATCACCGCCGTGGTAAATAAAGCCGAATCCGGTCACATATGTGGGACGCACAGCTACACCTGGGACAATAGGCAGCGTGGTTTAAAGAGCCATCAAAATCTTGTCCATCAACATGATATCTCTGCTTCGTAACCAGGGCATTGTGACAACTCAACGATACATGGATGATAGAGGTGCAGGCGGTGACAATTCCTTTCCTTTTAGAGGAAAATGCTGTATGCCATCAGAATAACGCCACGCGGGTGAGTGAGAGGGTAGGTGGGTGTGTACAGCCATTTTTCAAAAAAGTTTTGTGTATGATCTTGGCAAGCTGATACATTTCACATGCGCACTAAAATTCTCATGCAATGCATGATGCAGTACGTGTCCTGTTGTTTACAAAAGCAGTGTTTGTCTTGATTAGACAAGTAGTGTTTCGACGGGATACTGTATTTTCCTACTCTTGTGTTGAAAGGGTAGCTAGTGTAGTGTGACTTTGTGAAAAAAAAACACGAATCAAAGGGTCAATACCAGATTTTGTTTTAAACTCCGAAAATCAAGAGATGATTAGAATCAAACGTTTCTAGCAGTGTATGGGCAAAATAATACTGTATCTTTATAATGTGTGTAGGAGGGATATCAATGGTTTAGTGAAAAAGATATTTTCAAGGAACAGCCGAACTAAAGCACATCACAGAAGACACCTCGAGTAATTTCAGTGCCATTATACACATGTTCAAAGGCATATATAATTTCGCAAAGTGTTGATTTTGAAACACAGTGAGCCTCTTTTACAGATATGTGTGTGAATACTTTTCACTAAATATACGTTTCAACGAATGAAGGGGAAAACTATATTAGCATCGCACTATAAACCTGCAAGGGCTATTGGCAACGAATCTCGTAATATTGAACTATAAGTCTTACCCCGGAACTTGTTCAGCTTACTATATATATATGCGGGCCAAATTGCATTGTAGTATTTCTTCCTTCTCTATAGCCCAGTGTACACCCAAGCTACAGGTAAAGGTTTACTAGTCTTGCAATCTTGGTTACTATGGGCAAGAGTTTGCTATTGTACTTCTGTGGCTAATATTTCTACTGTCTTGACTGGTTATACTCTAGGTTTATAACTATTTAAATATAAATATATATATATATATATATATATATATATATATATATATATTTAAATATATATAATTTAATCACAACTTAATAATCAATTAAAAATATCAATGGCGAATATAGAAGATAAAATTCCGACGTTTTCAAACAAAATTAAAAAATTATAAACTAAAAATTCTGTAAAATATCCAAGTGCAACTTCGGACTTAGACCAATAAGGGGTTAAACTTTGTTTGGGACAAGCCAACCTTCCCCTATTGCTACTTGGTAAGTTAATCGAAAATATCCAATTCTCAAAAATTTAAAATCTAAAAATTCTAATTATAATTATTAAAAATTATATATATATATATATATATATATATATATATATATCACAAAAATAAGAAAATTTCTAATGAAATATGAAAATTCAAAATTTCAATTTCGAACATTATCATAAAAATGTTAAAAGATTAAATCTAGTTTAAAATGCGTAAAATTCTAACCAAATACAACCCGAACGATGGACCCAAAATTAAGGCAGGTATATATAATATATATGTGTATATATACCGAAATATGTGAATTTTCGTACACGTGATAGAAATGATTCAATGCACACTATCAACATAATGTAACTAGAATTAAAGTTTACTTTTGTTAGTATATAATCAGTGGGTTTTTAGTCTTTTTCAGACTGTATTTGGTTGATCTGCACAAGCCCCTTCGCGCCATCTCAACGCTCCCTAATTTTCTCTGGGTCTCTTACTACCCCCTGAAAACCTCAAACACCCCCAAGGGGGCATTAACGCCTACGTTGTGAACCTAAGATCTAAATCGACAAAATCAATTTGCTACTTGAATTTTGAAGCAAATTATTTTTAATATCCTCATAATGTATAAAGCACACATTATAAATAATTATTGATTTTTAAATATCGAATTTTTATTCCTAAAAATAGTTAAACTATTCGGCCATATTCTTTAGCTGAGCCTAACGATAAATAAAACAGTCACTTCAAAATTAGGTATATCACTGGAAAAAGTATATATATTATCCTATATATTCTTATTATAGTAAAAAAAGTGAAAAATATTAAATTTGCTATTTACACTGAGCGTAACTTAACTTACGTATTATTAAATATTCCAAAGCAGTGCTCAGTTTAGCTTGATAATAGGTTAGTAAACACTCCTTTGAAATAGCTGCACAAAGTATTGCAACTATTTTCTTTTCACTTGGGAAAGAAATGTGTGTATATGCTCAATAAATTAAGAGTAAAACAGAGGATTAAGATAATTATTTTATTGCTTTCTTATATTTTCTGTAAAAATTCAAAAACAAAGCAAGAGTTATGAATCCATAGATGAGTGCTGTTGCTTCCAATTTGCCAAATTCTTCACATCCGGTTAGAAATGCCACAGTCATATAGGATAGAATGAAAAATATCTGCCCCTTTAAAATAAAAGCATCAAATTTAATCTCGTAAATAATTTGAGCAAAGTATTAAAGTAATAAGTAAAAAGATGAGTTTGGTGTAAGTGAAAATAATGAATCAGATGGGATAATTTTTTGGAACATCTTATTATTAGAGTCTTTTCGATTTCTCTATATACACTGCTGGCCACCGTAAATGCAACACCCTGAAGGAAGCATGCAAATAACATGAAATTTACAACATGCATTAGCGGAGGTGAGATATACAAACATTAGGAATTTCAGCGCAGACACACATCACGCGCGCCTGTGGCTCCACCTCAAAGCGCTATTAAGGCTTGAGATTTCGACGATTTCAAGTTCGGCAATTGTGTTTTTCTCTTGTGGTTTTTCAAAAACGATCAGTTATGTCCGTAGAAAAAAAGTGATCAGCTTTTGATCAAGTATCCGAGTTCGACAGAGGAAGGATAGTGGCCTACCGAGATTGTGGATTATCTTTCAAGGAAATTGGTAGTCGTTGACAAAACCAAACAACTGTAATGCTGTTATGTGACCGTTGGATGAAGGAGAGTACGATTTGACTGAAATGGTCGATCGTATCTACCTCTAGTGCACCACTTTTACATGAGGACAAGCAAATTGGGCTCATATGGCAGTGACGGGTCGATCAGTCAGATCACGAAAACATAGCACAGCACATTGAGTCTGTAACGCATCATTCCAGTGTCTTCGCGTACCATTCGACGCCGTTTTTCATACAGCAGAGTGGTCTGTCCGCAAGACGTCCATATTGCTGGGCCTACCTTGACGCAGAACCACAGACGCCCTCCACCAATGGTGCGATGAAAGAAGGATGTGGGTGGCAAAATGGAATGAAGTTGTTCTTTACTGATGAGTCACGCATCCGTCTGCAACACACCAATGATGGTCGGATTCGAGTCTGTAGACACTGTGAGAGAGAATACTGAACAGCTGCGTTATGCACCACCTCACACTGGTCCTGCACCGGGTATTAAGTGGTATAGGGCGGTATTGATATGACTCTTTAATTCTATATTACGCATTTCCGGTACTTTAAAACAGCCAGCGCTACATCTCCGAGGTGTTGAGCCAGTGCTCTCTTCCTTATCTTCAGGGTTTGGCCACAGCCATATTTCAACAGGATAATGTACCACACGTGAGCGATTGTCCAAAGGTTCTTCGTCAATCACCAGATTGAATTGCTTCCTGGCTGGATTGTTTCTCCGGATCTTCACCGATAGAAAACACGGTGTCCATGGTTGCCCACGATTGACCCAGATTACACCCCCAGCTGTCACAATCTGTAGATCAACTTTTAAGCAACGTAGTGGAAGCTGCTTGGTCTACTATACCCCAAGAACACATCCAAAGTCTATTTGAATCAATACCGAGGCTTGTGGCAGCGGTGATCTCCAACAATGGTGGTACTCTGGCTACTGATTCTGGCAGGAACCACACGTCACACAGAAGTCTATAAATTTAATGATTTGATACTTGGTCAACATGTTATCTTACAGAATAAATTTTGTTGTGCTATCTCTTTACCTCTTTCTTGGTGTTGCATTTAGGGTGGGCTAAGCAGTATATTTGTCTACTTTATTATTGTTTATTGAATATTGGAAAAAGAGTTTTTTATTTCTTGTGGCACTCTATTTTATTTCTCAACTTTAGTATTGTTCGCTAAAAAATTTCCTGTGTGAACAACTTAAAATTATATTTCAAAAAGGAAATGTTTATATATACATATATATCTGGGATCCGATGATGGAAATTTGGTAAGAGCTTACCTTGCTGAGAGCATCCAAGCCAAACAGGATCTCTAGGGATTTTTAACATGTCGCATAATCATACGACGTGGCCTCTTTTGATTTTCTGTATCGTGAAAATTTCCAACTTCTGCTGAAAACGAAATACATGCAACCTTAAGCTACAAGGCCAGCGACAAACCATTTACGCCAAATCTTTAAATGTCGCCACTGAAGGAAGGGCTTTCTAAATAATGTTAAGTTAATAATCAAGTAACTTATGCATCTAACCTTGATTATTATTTTTTTCTTCTCCTACAGGAAAAATCCGATGATTAGGATTTCTGTTATCAAGGTTTTGATTCCCAAAGTATTTATTAAGAAAGATTCAAGAAAAGGTTAATTACCTCCAAGGGTAAAAAGTGCGTGATGTGACTCCGGCCCTATATTACGCAATAAAAATACTTTTAATCGTAAGCTATTGAGGGTGAATAAATCACGATTATAGAAAAGTGGGATTAAGATGAATTCATTTCAGACTAGCCAGCTAGTTTAAAAATTTAATTTAACTTACACAAATCTGACAAACTGGCAACCAATCTAACTAGTTCATATAAATTATTTTTCAAATTCTACTAACTCACACTCTCAGTATTTATTTATTTATCTTGGTGGAATTTTCAATCGTTAATAAAATGATTTTAAAGGCCTAATCGGAGCTTCGAAATTTTATATACATGATTATTTGAATGACAATACAATAATTTAATTATAATGAATAAAATTAATTGAATGAAACTAGTTATTTAAAGAATTACAGATAAATACGTTGACTTCACTTTTAGCGATTTGTGTCAAAAATTCAAAAGGTTTTTTCCTCACCTTTTAAAGCATTCAGTTGAACTGAAATTTTATATACACGATTATTTTGATGACAATACGATACTTTTAATGATAATGAATAAAAAATTAATTACTACAATGTTGTGATTATGTCATATGTATATACAAGCACATTTTATATTAATTGTAAATTCATTTAATAAAAGTAGAAGTAAGATAAAATTTTTCTTTGTTGATCTAAGTAGGAATTGATTTTAAAATTTTTTTATATTACTTGTTTTATATAAAATGAACAATTTTATAGAAATAGAAGTACAAAGAATTAAACTAATAGAAGTTGGGTGAGAAAATTTTAATGCTTTTCTCTGATACTAAAACACACATCTATATTAACTGCAGCAATCTTTCTAACTTGGGAATAATTTTATTCACGGGATCTAAATAATTTATTTGATATTAGTTTAAAAAGTGATTATGCACCAGTTCCTGATTTAATTATAATTTATTACTGATTGTGGAGCAACACAGGCCTTTGGTAATGGACCTTGTCAGCTTACCTTACAAGGGGACTACTTGACTGACCCTCCTCCATCTTCCTTTTACTTTTTTTCCCTCTTATTGATTATAACTCTCTGTATATAGACCTCACAAAATTTAATTATTTGTTATTAGGTGATTTATTTTTATTAATTGATGCTAATTATTTATTCAATAACTTATTTCTTTTTACTGTTTTTGTTCCTGATAATCGATAAAATCAAAAGAATATGATTGGCGGCGTATTGGAAAATGATATGAGAAGAATGAGTTTCAATTGAGGGACAAATCTTTGAGCTATATAAAATTTTTAGTGTGCATTCTGCGTTTGTTTAAGACTTGTTTCACGTTTAAGGCCCTTAAAATTGAATCATTTGTTAATTGGATGAATTTTGTGCTTCCTCTCTTACGGTCTACTCCAATGCCTTGTAATGATGTTAGAGTTAATTAATTGTAGTTGGTGTTTAACTTAAGAGGTGAAGCCGGGCATTGGAACATTAAGTATTATTGTGAGTACAAAGAAAAATAACAAATCAATGTGTATGCAACATTGCATTAATAAAACGACATTTGCTTACATCAGTGCTTCTCAAACTTCTGATTCTTGCGACCTAATTTTCAGTCATCATAATTTTCATTGCGCACCTCTTTCTCCATACAATAACAAGCCATGTTGAATTCAGTAATACTATGCTTTGATGCTAAAGCTACAATACGACTTTAACTCTTAAGTCCCACCGACGTATATAAACGTCTCTTTGTCAGCCAATGTATTATTCTCATTGGTCCAGACGTTATACGTCTTTCCGAAGTAATGATCTTTTCTGTGAACTTCTATCCATAGAATTATTCCGAAAGCATTGTAATGCAATAAAAATTAACTTGACAGTGTTTGCGAAGAATTTATGTATTCCTCTAGGAAGGATTTTAATACTCCCTTTATCCCCCTCCTCCAATACACTTCATATGCACGCCTATGTGAAAAATAGTGACATTGGGAGTGAACCGTATAACTTTTAATCTCGGCAGTTAAGGGATTCATTATAAATCGTACAAAATTATTATTATGTAAGTGTCAATTTTTGTATATAATTGTATATATATGACAAGCCCATGGAGTCACTGGTAATTATTAAACTTACTCTTACTATTGTTCAATTATTTTATAAAATACATTGTAGTGCTGATACATTTATAAGTGTATTATATTAGTATACCTGTGTATTTAAATTTTATTATGCCAGAATGTATTTTGTTTGCTTACGGTCAGCAAATTAATAATTTTTAAGTAATCTTTTGTTTTCGACTTTTAATATCCCCGCGCCCCCCTTGTAGAGTTATCACGCCTCTGGGGCAAGGCACGCCTACAGTTTGAGAAACACTGTTCCTATATATAAATTTCCGTTTCATTTAGCTATATTAACGCATTTTTAAAGATGTACCCGTTGATTCGAAAATAGTGTGACTAATTTCAGCGCATGATAATTTTTTTCGAATTATGTTATTTACATGAAATTTTCTAACTTGATTTCTTTGGCATTGTACATTTCCAAGTAAAACGTTTTCGCCAAGCCAAATAGGTTTTTGAGTATTTGTTTTTTCTGGGATTTTTCCAGCTTCAACTTTTATTTTGAAGCCTTGGAGAACTCTTACTTTTTACATCGGTTTAATAGCTTTTAAGTACCCCATAAACAAATAATTTTCAATGAACATGTCCGGGGATAGTGGTAGCCACTTCAGAGGCAAACAATTAATTTTTAATCATTCATCCATTTTATAGTTGATTCTGCTGTATGACTTGGTGCAGAGTCTGGTGTAAGCCAAGTTTCCTTGAGAGTAAAGACGCTACTTTTTTTGATCAAATGTTTCAAAACTTTATTCTGATAGTACTTAGCACTTCAATTTTAGCCTTTTGATTCTACAAAAAAAAAAATGGTTTGTTAAGCCTTTAGAGTGACATTCCCATTAATACCATAACACCTGACGTCCAATCCTTGCATTTTACAAAACAGTTGCGTCTTTTTCGATGCTTTTAAAAGTTAAATATATTGTATCTTCGTTTTTTCTATAGTTGTGAAGGCAGATGAATAGTGCTTCATCCGAAGTTATTCATGTTTTTATCTACCTTTGCGTAATATTAAATACAGATACCAAGAACGTATTGTTCGTTTTTCTACGGCCTTAACAGACATTTGAAGACAGAATGGTTTATTCACTTTTTATTGCCAATTTTCTTTATCTGACAGCAAGTTGTCGATTGCGATACCTGTAGTTTCTTTGTTGAAGTTCTTTGAGGCGGAGGATTTTCTACAGCGTTAAGTCTTTTCAGCTTCTTTATTACTTTTTCCTTAAGGAGTTCCTTTTGTCCACATTTTTTCCCTAAAGCTTTTGATTGCCTGCCAAATTTTATTTCTTTTCGAAGTTCAAATAGTAATCCACTAGCAAAATGTCTTTGTTTTATTTTTAAACGCTTTATTTATAACAGACATTGAGCAAAAATCCTTCAAAAGCTTTAAAATTTCATTTCAGGTATGAGGATCTTAATTTTCGTTAAGCATAATTTACTCCCCATTAATAAAAATAGTTAGATTGGTAATTTAAATGTTTCGGTTTTTAAAATGTAATTGGTAAAGTGTGCTGATAAAAATTTACCATTCATAGTTACATGCTTTTTAAAAAATGGTCACACAAATTTTGAATCAACTGGTACAATAGATATTATGTTAATGATACCCAAATTTAACCAGAGTACGGTGATGAATTTGTCTCACACTACAAGTTTTCAAATCCTATCTTTAAAGTGGAAACTATGCTACAAACAAACGTATATCGGTCTCTACTTTCAATTCAAAATACATATACTTCTACTCTTGAATCAAAGTGCTTTTATGCATTTAAAACGAAATACGGACTTAAAGTTTCTTGGCACTTGAAGGCGAGTCAGATGTCGCTTCCACCATAGGTACTTCTGCATGTGTGGTCCGAAGGCAGCGAGGCAGTAAGTAATAGAATACATGACATATGTACCATAGTGTTGATGCCAAAACCGATTGCCATGTAAAAGCCTATAGAAAATTAAAGATATATAGTTTCTCTACTCATTTTGTGATGATAGCTTATTCTTGATATTTCTGTTCCACCAGGCCTTGAAGAAAATTCAAAACGTCTTATGTGATGCCCTTTGATGCGCAATTCAAATGTTGACCGTAATGTTTTATCTACTACAGATATGGAGAAAAACTATAACACATCTTTTTGTGTGATTTCTGAATAAATACATAAAATTCCTGCATTCTAAAGTCATAACTATAGGTACGATGTTCGATTTCTTTTCATCATACATACTTCCTTAATAATCAACTTTGCTACGCTAAGATAGCATTTAGATATATTTTAATATTCAGATTACTTTAAAAAGGTTTTGAGGCCATTTAGTGAAAAGAAAGAGAAAGTGAATCATATGTATCAGCATAAAATACTATCAAAATATATATTATCGTAATAATTAAAGCAAATTCATATTCATTGTAGTATTATAAGATTTTTATCAAACAGTTTATTGCGTAGTTGGGAAATGCTTCATAATCTGAATTAGGTAGGAATAAACTAGACTAATTTGTAAGTCTGCGTACATGCAAACGTGATTCTCAACCATGCGCCGCCTCTGCGAATTTTGCAATTAAAACGTTAAGCAAATAGCATATCTTTGTAAATTTGAATTTGCGTGAATAACTCTTGTCTGCTGCTATGAAAACGCCAACCAAAGAAAGTTCAAGAAGAGAACAACAGAATTATAAGTATTCCGAAATTGCAGAGCACTTATTATTTTCTTAAAATTATAAATGCTTTATATTTCGGGATGTAAGCCGTGTATAAGCCGAGAATAAGTGTCTTCTTCAAAATTGTACCCAAAATTTCAAACCCGTATATAAGCAAAATATGAGGGCAAAAATTAATTTTCAAGTATTTCGCCATGAGGCTCGCACATTTTTTCGTCTTTAATTTGTTATCTTGTACACAGAAGAAAAAAACATTTACTAATATTAAGGAACTAAATAGGTATTGTAATTGTATATTTCGGGTTATTTTTCTTTAAAATTTTATATAGTCTTACTTTAAAGAAAGCAATCAGATTTCGGTACTCTGATAAGAATATGGCCGCTCGCCTTTTTTCGGTAAAAAAGAAACACCTGAGTATGGAGGAAAAAAGAACAATTGGGAAAATGCCAATAAGAAAACAGAAAAATGAAAGACTATTATATTTGTATGTTGATCATATGCATGTACTGAGATATCCTCAACGAGCAAAATTCTTCTGGACTATTCAGAAACTCAGAATCTCACACCTACTGGAGATTGGCAGTGGAGTGATTTTAAAATAAGATTACATTCAAAAAAGTTAAGAGATTTAAATCACTTGGATTAACGGAGAATGAAAGAAAAATCGTTTTTCCTAAGCTACGCGGTTCCTAGATTAGCGGATACTAAAGCACATCGACTCTGTACTTAAACCTTAAAAAAGTTCCAATTATTCTTGGCTTATACATGGAGATATACAGTAGTCAAAACGATATTAATTTTGTATATGATGCATGTATCTTTTTTTCTCACTGCCAAAGTTAAGTCAAAATTTCTTCTTTTTGTTAAACTTTCTGACAGTTGACTACCAAATTTTTAGATATTGAAAGCGTACTACGACAAAAGCAAGCCGAAAATTACATTTGCAAGTTGTATTATAAATGACATAACGTAAAATCCGGCGTATAACGTGCACCTATACTTTCAAGTTTATGTTTTTGGTATATTCGCCGTATAACACCCACCCTCTTTTTTTGAAGAAATCTGACAGATTAGGATACATTGCTCTTATTTTTTCAGGTCATTTATTCGAGGTATTATCCCAGACTTTTAAAAAAATAGTGTTTTTCTAGAACTACAACTCTTTTTTTTTAGTTCATAAGGCCAGTAATTTCTTTTAAATAAACAGTATTTCGATGCATATAAAAGTAAAAATTTTTTTATGCTCATATCTTTTGTTATTTTTAAAGCTATAGTTTTTATACCCGGCGTATAACGCGCACCCTTAAATTTCGATCTTATTTTTTGTGTTAAAAGTGCGCGTTATTCGCCGGATTTTACGGTAGTTTATTTATAACCTAAATTATTTTATGTTTATGCCATGCATTCTGGAAATCATTTTTTGTGTAATTTAGTATAACGGTTAAAAATGGTTATAGTAATATGGTTAAATTGTTCCTAAATAAAAAAATAAAAAAATTATCATTTATCTACAAACCTTTACCTTAGAACTGCGGAATTTATGCGTTTGAATAAATATGTTTACTACCGTGTGAGAGTAACAATGCTGTAAACTGATACACACACACACCACACGCGCACACACACTATAACAAGGCATTGAAATAATGTCTTTCTCATATCTTTTTTACAGAACAGTCTCATCATACATTGCAACGAATTACATTTAGCTCAATTAAGCCTAATAAAACTTAGAATTTTACTTTTATTTTAATATTACATTACTTTAAGAAAAAAATATGCAGTATACTTCTAAAACATAATTATTATTAAAAAGTATTTAATTTTTTTATTCCATTTTTTATTTATTTTCACAATAAACTCAGAATTTAAAACTTTTTAAGCACGATAGGCTTTTATAAATTTTCTTTAGAGTGTCAGATATTAGTACTGAAAAAAAAAAAAAAGTAGAATTTACATATCAGAATACACAAGAAATAGGAAATAAAAAAATCTATCTTACCAGGAGTGTGATAAATATTATTTAATCCCCAAAAATATATCAAGCACATTCCAGCATGATGGAAAACATGCAAAAAAGACACTTGGTTTTGCTTTTTTCGAAGAACAAAGAAAACCTATTGAAATCAATTGAAAAATGTATAACTGAAGAGAGAAATATCTTGTTAATATAAAGAAATAAATTACAAAATCAACGTGTCATTTAAATTAAGAGAGTACAAAATACCTAACCATAAAAATAAAGTGGGCTATGCAGAAAAAAGCAGTTTCTAAATATTTTATTTATTCGAATTCCCTTTCTTCTTTAGAAATTCCACAAAATATTCGTCCTTGCAGTAATGTCCTGATAGAAGTTCAAAAGAATCTTAAATTCTTAAGGACTTACATATCGTTTATTCTTTTTCTTTCGGTTCACAGTGGAATTTCCAAAAATAAAAAGGGTGTGACTACATGAAGAGAAATGAACTAATATAACTCTTAATTTCTTTGTTGTCATTTGACAACACTTATTATCATTCCATATTGTTTACCTTTTGTACGAATATGGTGTTATAATGTATCTCATATGTTTTATGTAGTAACAAGCACCAGTAAACTTCATTTACTATTTTATGATTTGTGGAACATCGTTTTAACCAAAAGCAGAAACATTCTGAACATGCATTAAAGATATTCAATTTACTTCTCCAACTCATCATCATACATCACCAATAGGGCAGTTTTCTAGGCTAAGACTGCAAATGTGGTATCAATTTTTCAGTTATTGTATTATCAGTTCAGTTAATATTACTTACCTTTTACAAGAAAAAAACCGAGGAAAATGTTAACACTCTTTGGTACAATTACCATACTCTACCAGCTCACTCTTTACCGACAGAGAAGTTTTTCTAATCATTCCATAAATACTCTTACAATCAATATTTTACAAGCCCCACTTTCTTTCTCGTCATGGTAATTTTAAATTAAATCTATAGCATCTCAGTTTTTGTGACTGTAATATTAGTAGTGAACAAAGTGATGAACATTTTATTCTTTTTTCTGTTCACAGTTGAAGATAGAAAGTAAAATCTTGAACGCCAAACTCCATTATTTTAAAAATTAATGACGTTCTAATTTTTTCCAGTTTTTTTTCCCTTCAAAGCAACGTACACCTTATTTTTCAGCTTTATTGATTTAATATCAATATTTTTGCAATTTCATTTTCTTTTCATTGTTTTTCGTGCGTGTTTACTTTTGTACTATACAAAGTATTTTATAAAGTTTTAGCACGGTGAGATGAATGGATAGATCATTAGATGAAATTTATTCACCTCAGTGCTAAATACAGTTTATTTGATGTATACAGGTACATTTATGCAGTTCAAGGATAAATATATAAAATTACAGGAACACGTGGGGAAGGACTTCCCGCGCGATGCGTACATCTGAAAATCCACCATCCTAATCATTCACCTCCCGATTTCCCCACCAGGGGAAAACCTCCAAGTACTCTGTCTGTGGCGCCATCTAGCAGTCATTACAACAAACAAATGATAAATAAAACAGTTTGTTACAAAGTTAAGAACATCTAAGCTGAAAGATTTACCGTATCCAAAAGATCTGCGAACTTGATGAGATATAAATGCCATCCTTGTTTCATTGCCTTCTGAAATAAAATATTTCAAAGAAATTAAAAATTAATTCAATTATTAAATAATTTCTAATAAAACATTGCACAAATGATGAATTATCTACCTCAAAATTGGCATGAAATCTATTACTTATTTAAACTGTATTACGTTACATAGGCACATATTAAAGAATGGGAAAAGCTCTCAATACTCAATTTTTTTTAAATCACGCAAATAATGAATTCAGGTTTGCAGTACCGGGATCCCGGTATTTCTTCAAATCCCGAAATCCCGGGATTTAATTTTTGACTGAATTATATTTTAAAATTTTTTTCTTTTCAAAATTTTCTAAGAATTTAATTTTCAGAAAATTTTTATAGAGAGCTTCTACTTCCAAAACGAGACAAGACGCAACATTCGTTACTTGTCCCCAGTAATAAACAAATTGTGACTCATTTTTCTGTTGTTTATAATAAATTTTGATTTTTCTTTTCTCTCTCTCTGAATCATTAAACATGAAATATTTTTCTGAATTATCATGTTAGGTCAATATAAAAGATGACTTTTTTTTTTAGATTTTCACTTTCTTTTTTTTTAAACAGCAAGAGATAACTTTAGTAATATTATTTTGTTATAAGTATATATTCTCATAAGCTGTTTAACTGTTATTTCTGCTTGAAGTATCAAAAAAGCATTTCTTCAAAATTCTTTCTGAATATTTAAAGTTTGTGAATTAATTCTGTTATAGGTGAATTATATTTCAATGTTTTCTGGTATTTAATTTACAGAGAGATAAATTTAGTAATATTATTTTGTTATCATTATAAATATATTTTCAAATTAGATTGCATGTATTAATATTTAAATGTTAAAAATATTTCGAAAATACATTTTTCGAGGAAGCTAAAAAACACAATTTATAAGATTGTGAAATATACAATGTATTTTTTATAATTAGTTTTGATATATATATATAATTATATATTGAAGTATGTTTTTGAGCACTTTTGTTAGAGTTAATTTTAGTATTTATTATGATTAATTTCTAATGATAAATGTTAATAGTTTTTTTAAAAAAAAATAGAAAAATTTTAGAAAAATTTTTAGATTAAATTATGTAAATCTAGATTCTATCTTTTGTACGTGCTCTGTACAGGTAGGTATATGCGAGTTTGTCGGGAAAAAAATAAGATTTCATAATTTTAATTTTGAAAAATGTTCTTTAGGATTTCTTACCATGCAGTTATCAATTTTAAATGCAGCCGAACTTTTATATTACGAGCCTCTATATTGCGAATTTTTCTCTACAGCGAACTTTTTTCTGGAGCCAAGAACATTTCTCGATTTTCTTGGTAAAGTAACCTCCCAATAGCGAAGTGCATTTTCTATATAAAGAACTTTTTCTCCTGTGATTCAATTTTATATCCCTTGTCTTAAAATATTTCTTGACATTTCAATTTATTCTCTCTTTTAACTCATTTTATGGTGGCCTTAAATCTTGAACTCATGTTATTAGGTAACTAGCTCGCCGAAAGCAATGAAATTCTGAGGGTTTCATCCAAGAAGTGGTAGAAGTGCGGGACTTCTTTACGCCCATCATCCAGTTGACTGTGAAAACTCTTTGATATCCCTTTTCACCTTCAGTGGAGTTATCTCGTGTCCTTGAACTAGTCTCAGTTCATTTGTAGCGTTGATCAGTCGTACTGGTAACTTCATTTCTTGTAGTTCGAAAATGTCAAAGAATAAGTGCTTGAGCATCAAAGAAAAAAATTAATTCTTCAGGAAGTGGATAAAAGTGTCAACTTTCATTGAAGTTTTCCTTTTCATTCTTTTCTTTCTTTTGATAGGTGCTGAAATATAAAATAAATATATTAATTCTACAAAAAAAAGGCGTGAATAATTACTTTTAAAAAATATATAGTGTTTAGAATTTAAAATTTGTTTTAAGTGGTTTGTAAAAGAAAATTTAAAAATGAATCTCTATATAACGAACTTTCCATATAGCGAAATTTTTTCTGGATTTAGTGATTTCTGTTATATTGTGAGGTCCGACTGTTTATTAAACATAAAAATACAGTGTTTCAATGAAAATAAAATAAAATACGGGTTTTTATTCTGTTTTATCTTTTACAGTAAGATTTTGGAAAAATCTCAAGCATTATAGATTTTCAATTCAAATGGGTAAAATATTTTGATGAATTTAAATTGTATTGTTTTATTGAATCTCATTACGTACCATTTTTATTTGTTTTTAATTCCTACCATTAGTTCACACTCCCTATATATATATATATATATATATATATATATATATATATATATATACTTATATATATATGTTACCGTTTATGTATAATCTTACTCTATTCCATAAAAAATAATCCAGGTATTCCATAAAAGTAACTAAGGATGGACCGCGTTAAAGTAATAAATAAAACAATTTCAAAGAAGGTTATAAATTAATTGATCAATACTAAATTCCTCTCGAAAAATACATTGTATCCCTTTTGCGAATGATTAATTGATAAATAATAAGGGAAAACAGAGATGATATAGTTTATTATACTGCTCATATTACTATTAGTTAAACAGAAAAGGGAGAAAAGAATATGTAGCAAAAATAGAATTATTAAATATCCTCAACAAAAAACATGCTGGGAAGAAAAATCACATAAGCTCATAAAGCATTGTGTAAATCCTTTTGAAACAAAAATGTAAGAGAATATTAATTAAAATTTTATGAGATACCTTTATTTTACTTTTAATTAATTTTAAGAGCAAGGATTGCTGTAATGACACTTAGGATTGAAATGCTTATTATTTTTGAAAGAAGCGCTCTGTTTAGTTTTACACAATTTTTTTTTTTTGAATTTCTTTAAAGAAAATTAATTCACGCTAATATATACTAAAATGATATCTAGAGTACAATTGTTTTATCCCACCTAGTCGGAAAAATTCTTCCCAAAGCAGCTAAAACCTGTTCAAAGAACTTTCGAGAGTCGTATTTCCTACTTCAACGATCAACTAATCCTTATTCTAAAGAATACTCAGGTATATCAAAGAATTTTCCCATATTGACCAGACCCATAATCGTTCAACTAATAGCTAGTTGTTGCTGACTTTCACATAACAGCAAACGATTTCGTTTGCAATATTCCAGGCTGGGGTGACTGTAAAAAAGAAATGACACACGCGATTGTTCTGAGATGAGCCCCTTTTTTGTTTGTCCAATGATAGCCACCATACGCGAATGTATCACCGCCGTGGTAACAAGCCGAATCCGGTCACATATGTGGGACGCACAGCTACACCTGGGACAATAGGCAGCGTGGTTTAAAGAGCCATCAAAATCTTGTCCATCAACATGATATCTCTGCTTCGTAACCAGGGCATTGTGACAACTCAACGATACATGGATGATAGAGGTGCAGGCGGTGACAATTCCTTTCCTTTTAGAGGAAAATGCTGTATGCCATCAGAATAACGCCACGCGGGTGAGTGAGAGGGTAGGTGGGTGTGTACAGCCATTTTTCAAAAAAGTTTTGTGTATGATCTTGGCAAGCTGATACATTTCACATGCGCACTAAAATTCTCATGCAATGCATGATGCAGTACGTGTCCTGTTGTTTACAAAAGCAGTGTTTGTCTTGATTAGACAAGTAGTGTTTCGACGGGATACTGTATTTTCCTACTCTTGTGTTGAAAGGGTAGCTAGTGTAGTGTGACTTTGTGAAAAACACGAATCAAAGGGTCAATACCAGATTTTGTTTTAAACTCCGAAAATCAAGAGATGATTAGAATCAAACGTTTCTAGCAGTGTATGGGCAAAATAATACTGTATCTTTATAATGTGTGTAGGAGGGATATCAATGGTTTAGTGAAAAAGATATTTTCAAGGAACAGCCGAACTAAAGCACATCACAGAAGACACCTCGAGTAATTTCAGTGCCATTATACACATGTTCAAAGGCATATAATTTCGCAAAGTGTTGATTTTGAAACACAGTGAGCCTCTTTTACAGATATGTGTGTGAATACTTTTCACTAAATATACGTTTCAACGAATGAAGGGGAAAACTATATTAGCATCGCACTATAAACCTGTGCAAGGGCTATTGGCAACGAATCTCGTAATATTGAACTATAAGTCTTACCCCGGAACTTGTTCAGCTTACTATATATATATGCGGGCCAAATTGCATTGTAGTATTTCTTCCCTTCTCTATAGCCCAGTGTACATCCAAGCTACAGGTGAAGGTTTACTAGTCTTGCAATCTTGGTTACTATGGGCAAGAGTTTGCTATTGTACTTCTGTGGCTAATATTTCTACTGTCTTGACTGGTTATACTCTAGGTTTATAACTATTTAAATATAAATATATATATATATATATATATATATATATATATATATATATTTAAATATATATAATTTAATCACAACTTAATAATCAATTAAAAATATCAATGGCGAATATAGAAGATAAAATCTGACGTTTTCAAACAAAACAAAAATTATAAACTAAAAATTCTGTAAAATATCCAAGTGCAACTTCGGACTTAGACCAATAAGGGGTTAAACTTTGTTTGGGACAAGCCAACCTTCCCCTATTGCTACTTGGTAAGTTAATCGAAAATATCCAATTCTCAAAAATTTAAAATCTAAAAATTCTAATTATAATTATTAAAAATTATATATATATATATATATATATATATATATATATATCACAAAAATAAGAAAATTTCTAATGAAATATGAAAATTCAAAATTTCAATTTCGAACATTATCATAAAAATGTTAAAGATTAAATCTAGTTTAAAATGCGTAAAAATTAACCAAATACAACCTCGAACGATGGACCCAAAATTAAGGTATATATAATATATATGTGTATATATATATATATATATTATACATACATTTGTGTCTATAATATACATGTAATGCTTAAATTCTATACCTCAAGCTCTACTCTACCAAACTACTACTATCTAACAACTCTCTCTGAATCTATAAGTGATTTTTGTTTTTATAAGGCAGAATGTGCAATATTTCAGGTATTGAGAAAGGTTTTGAAGCACATGTATTTAAAGTGTCTGTAGGAGAGAGAGAGAGAGAGAGAGAGAGAGAGAGAGAGAGGGTCCCAACTACTAGTTGCTTTAACGTTTCTTCAAAATACATGGTATGTAAAGAAATATAACTTTTCCAAAAATTTCTGTAGGTGAAATCGTTTAATGTTGAGATAATTAAGAATTTTTTTTTTTTAAAGGATATTGTAGTTGAAATGGCTGCAGACCAGTACATGATGCAGGTTTCCGTATCTGTGTATCTTTTAGTAAGAAACTGAATAAATTTTGCCTGAATATCAATTCTCTTAACAAGTTCTTTCTGAAATGAATGTTAATCGCCGTTTTCGAGTGATAATACCATCTTAAGACCTAGTTAAAAAATAAGTGAAAAAAAAAACGAAAAAAAAAAACGCAATGTTATCTTTTTAATTATAATTCAAGTTGTTATCCACGATATGTCATGCATATACCTCGTGAATGCATTTACAAGAGTATAATTAGGACTGACTTCAACCAATTGTAAAAATCGATCTTAATATACAATGATTAATTTTAATTTAAAATTAGTACCTCTCTATCTCTTTTTAAAGTTAAAAATACAAAGTATTTCTAGATAATTTTTTTCTAGATTTCCTTGCAGATTTCTTTTTAAAGGATAAGATATATAAAATAAATGGACATTAATTTACAATAAAGGTGTGAATAATAACTTACGATAATAATGTATAGTGTTTATGGATTCAAAATTTGTTTTATGCGATTATTAAAGTTTTTATGAATTTTTCCACATAACGAACTTGTTTTTTGGTATATAACGACTTCGTTAAATAAAGATCCGACTGCATTTTTTTCATTCAGAAAATAATAACATTCTAATTAATATAACTAAGCATGTTAACGCCACACAGGTAAAATCATTTCTCCATTCCCTATACTAGTCCCATGACATGAATGGTTTGAACAAATATGATCTGTTTCGGATAAAAGAGTCCACAGGTGATAATCACCATTAGCTTGTCTATGAGACATTTCGCAATATATCCATGAGGAATAATTTAATGTTCCTTTAAAAACTTAGCCAGGCTGACAAAACTTTACGCGTTTTACATGTAAAAAATGAGTCCGCATCATATTAGTAAGATTATTGCATTTTTTTTCTTTTTGGCCTTTCCATTATTTGAAAAGTTCCGTCACAACCCCGTACAGAACTTATTTTTATAAAATGATTTACTCTAGAAATATATTGCTATTTATGTTCCTGTAAAAATTCTGTATATGATGAGTGTTTTATTTACAGTGAATCGACATTCTATAATGTTTGCAAGAAAAATGTTGTGCAAGAAAAATGTTGTGCAAGATATATTTTTCCTGCTGTCTTTAAGTAATATAAATAACTTTTCATACTAATACTACTCGTATAAACATTTCTTAAATGTCAGATGTTACATAGCAGTATATTTTCTTTACATTATTATCTAGGTAAAATTAATGAAATCGATATCGCCTTTTATCAGGTGTTTACGTAATTTTCCGCAATTAAACAAGAAATCAATTTAAGTGAATATTCAGGTACTAACAAATAAATTAATTACAGTCGAACCTCTTTATTACGAACCTCTATATTGCGAATTTTTCTTTATAGTGAACTTTTTTCTAGAAAAAAGAACATTTCCCGATTTTCTTCATAAAATAACCTCCCTATAGCGAAGTGCGTTTTGTATATAAAGAACTTTTTTTCTTGTCATTAATTTTTTTTCCTCCCTATTTTTAAAGTATTTCTAGACCTTCGTATAATGAAGTGATAAAATAACTTGACATATATAATTTAACGTGGATAACAATATGAAGGAAATATTGTATTGTTAGAGAAAATATTCTTTCAAACAAGAAACTCAAACAAAATTAATAGACTTTAGCAGTAAATAAAGGATACATCTGCTAATATATGCTTAATATATTCTAATATATGCTACGAAGACTTACGAAATGCTGAAACATGTGTATGGCAGGGATGCATTATGGAGAACGCAATCTTTCGAGTTGCATCGACGTTTCAAAGAAGGCAGGAAAAGTGTTAAATATGAAGGACTCTGTACATCCACAGGCTTCCTGTACCGCTGAGAACATCGAAAAGATTTCTGCCGAGGTACGTAAGAACAGGCTTCAAACAACGACGGGGTGTTTTGCTATATTCTCCTTACTCCCTTGCTTTCACCCCCTGTGACTTCAGAATATTTCCTTAACTGAAACTTTGCTTGCAGAGTCGTCGATTTCAATCCTCAGATGAATTTGAAAGTGCATCGCAGGCTTAACACTAGAACCGCGGCAGTTTCGGTATATTAAAAACACGTGGCAGAAATTGAACTAATAAAAGCCCGTGTTGTTATGCTTAAAGTACGCTGTAATTATTTGACAACGACATTTATTCACTTTTAACATTAAATCGTTATAATAAGTGAAAAAAAATAATAAGTTATCGCAATATGGAATATTGTATACAGTTAAAAAAATATACATTCAGCTTGAACAGAAATATTTAGTTTCTTACCAGTCGAGATTTCCTACACCGTGGGAACTTTGGGTAACGTCTTTTTATATATTTTGTACACTTTCCACTTCTTGGTATTTTACAGTCAGAACAAGTATTTACAGTTTTGTTTCTACACTGGATATCTTTGCTATGAACCCCTTTTCGCATCTGCGAAGATTCTTCAGTAGTATCCGCTTTTGTCTGTGCATCTGACTTGTACTTTCTTATGTGAATATACGTACTACGCAACATTGCAATGAGTTGTTAAAGATATTCTCTCCTCGTTAGTTTTTTACCAGTAACTTCTTTGTATAAAATCCATGAATTAATCCCTGCAAGATCAAGAATATTGTAGAATACATGAACTGCCCACCTCCTTTTGATCCTGCCTCTTCACAAAATAATTCCGGGCCATTTGGTCGGCAATGTCGACACCACATTTTGTTCAGTTATAAAATGGTATTGTTTCTGGAAGTTTTTTTGGGTGATTATTGCCGATATCAACTGTGGATTAAAAGGAACTCAATAATAACGCATTTTTGCTGGTATTTCCCTGATAAACTGTCAAAGTTATATCATCATGCTCCAGTAACAATGTATCGTACAACGGCATCTTTACTCTTTTCGCAAACTTCAGGTACTTCTTTTTGATTTCGTTTCATCGTCCCAGTTAAACTAGTGTTCTTCGTTTTTAACGTTTAGGACAGATTTAGTGTAGTGAAAAATTTATCTGTTGTGATATTTTTCTTGCTTTATTTTAGAAAAATTCTATCAAACGCAAACGACGTATTCGGAGAGAAATAGGTTTATAGGACGTTCCTCATATTTAAACAAATATGGAAAACCACTGAGAACATATTTACTATTAATATCAGCAGCAAGCCAGAACTTGATACCAAATTTATCTGGTTTACTTGGCATATATTGCGTGAAACGACATCTAGCTTTAGATGGAAACAGTTGTTTATCAATAGTTATATATGGCCCTGGTTTAGAGCAAATTATCGAATTTACAAATAAATTTCTTCCAAACTTCAGAAATTAAACACAATTTATCTGTTTGAAGGCATTCAGATCGTGTAGTTTTTTTTGTCGAATCGCAGAAATTTCGTAAGTTCTCTGAATCTATCTCCCGCCGTAGTGTCGTAGAAAAAAGGTGGGCCCCAAACAACAGACCACATTCTATCAAGCTCTAGATTGTTTGCACCGTATGTACCTCGAGCATACAAAATTGATATAAAAGCATCTAGTTCGTCTAATGTTGTTGGCTATTCCCAGTTGCCGGTGCGCCTCTTCCTCTGTACAATCTTTGATATAACGAAGCATAGGCTCATCTAAAAGTAGCCTCCCTGAACTAATTGCAAAGCCATTTTCAATATTTCGCTTTGCATAACTGGTTGGGACCCTTTTTTCTTGGAAAATATTATGTTCAACAATTCTTTCACGCGTGCAACTTCCAGAGGTCATACTTTCCCAATCCATTCCTTCATTTCTAACAAAAGTTCAAGAGTTCATTTCATCTGGATTTGAGTCTGATAAATTTTTACGTTTATTTACACCAGAAGTGGTTTTTTTGCTAGTACATTGTACAGGAAAATTAGATATGGTATCTTAGAGGACTGAAAAAACTTTTCCCAATCCAGGAATCGTTAAATTGCAAATTTAGTACTTGTGATTATAATGGGTTCAAAATGAACCATTCCGCGGTTTTAGGTATAAGTATTAAAAACAAAAAGAAATCATAAGTATTTCACGTTTCATATTTTCACAGGTTATTATTGGTATAAAAATAGGGAAAGTCAAGAAATTTTTTTCAATTCCGTTAGTAACTTTTAGAAAAAATAGAAAACAAAATTGCTTTGGGGTTAAAATGACCCCACCCGCAGTTCTATTGTTAGTTAAAAGACATGGCTACAAATAGATTTCAGAAATGTTTCGACGGAATTTACGAGCGAGGGCAAAAGTGTGTTGTTACTCAAGAGTCCTATTTCGTAAGAGGATGTATTTCAGGAATTTAATTAGTAATATTTTTTTAAGTTATAGACTCAGTCCGGAAACTTATGAATCCTCTACCTCGTATATCTTGTTCATTTACTCTAAATATACCTTGTTTGCGCATATTTAAGCGCAATATCGTTTTAAAAATGTATACTAGAGTTAGAAATTTCTCAATGTTTATATTTTTAATGTTTGATAAGTATTTTGTTATTGAGAAACCTCGAATATTTATATTTTTTTTCCTGAATTATATGGATTTTTTTAATTAACTTTAAAACACAAAAACTGTTCAACTTTAAAAAAATCTACGAGTTATCCTAAGGAAACAAAAGAAAAGTTTGGGAGAAATAACATAAAATGGCTTACTTGGAGGAGTATTTCAAGCTTTGGATCACTTCTCATTCTACAACGAGAATCCCAATGTTCAGATACTCCAACGACAATCTGGAAAAATTAATAAATTAAATTTCAGAAATGACATTTTTTTTTCATCCTTTTTT
>BMAV01021091.1:0-48650 GCA_019973955.1 Trichonephila inaurata madagascariensis | reverse complement strand
GGTTTGGGATAATGCTTCTCCCTTTTTATTGCAAAAAAATTGGAACGGATGTTAATAACAGTAAGAAAAAAAATAGCACATTTTGTCTTTATAAGTCAAATATCACTTTTTTTTTTTAGGATATGGATTTTTATCTTCAAGGGGGCGGAGCCGAGTGGTATAGGTATCGGATCTGGCTGCCTTTCACGGTTTGAGCCCAGTACCCAAAGCCCCGCCGTGTAGGCAGGATACGTTAAATCTGTCGGGGCTGAAACGTCCTCCCGTTGGTGGTGTGGTAGTTGGGAGAGGGGTGCCAGCTCAGGTGTCGTCCACGTCCGACCATGGTTAAAATTACGTGGTCCGTCGCCAAAGCCCCGTGTAGCTGAACAGTGCGACGTTAATATTCAATCAATAAATCAATTTATCTTAAACATAAGGGTTTATTGGGTACGGGGGTGAAATGCGTTTCTCGAACTTATTAACGTTTGCCTTGTTAAATGGAGTGGGGGTTTTAATTTCTTCCGCATTATAGTGCTTTTTCTTTTCCTGGCTAATAATAGAGGTTTAGGAAACTCTCGCAATGGCATTTTTCCCTCATCTTTGGACCCAAAATTTGGAAAATTAAAATTTAAAAATAAAATTGTTTGGGAGCTTTGGTAAATTATTATTCCAAAATGTTTGCCCCGATTAACGTGCATTTTTAAATGTATCTTCCCCCCCACAAGAAAAGATCACACCATTTGATTTGTGATGAATTGTCCTTAATTTGATAGAAAAATTGGTATAGAGGGGAATGAATAGATCCATCATCATGAACTTCACACACAAACCGTTTTTTTTATTAGATGACAGAATTTTTTAAATTTTACAATTTTTGGCCGAGTATGGGATTTACCGTCTATAAAAGCCTTGGAGCAAAGATATGGGTTTTCAGGATCGACAAAAAAAACCACACTCTTTACATCAATTAAATATTTTGATGAATATGACTTGGTTTCTTCGTTTGAAAAACAAATCTCATCGCTTTAGTTGTTTGGCGGCTTCCATACAGTAAACCCCTTTTACAAAAGTAGCACTTGGGAAAAAGCTTCGGGATTAAATCTTTTGAATGATGAAGATGATATCCTAAAAGACTTTTTCTTTCTCTATCTCTGATGCCCACACCTCGTGTGATTCTTCCAGGTTTATTGTAGTCATATTATATAGAAGTAATTCTTATTGTTATCGAATGACTTTAAATCAGATTTTTTTTTTTACTAAAATAAATTTACAGTATCTGATTTAAAAACTTGAATTTTCATTTATATGTACAACATAGAATATGTTATGGTATTGTTACGACATTTTTATCAATATGTTTTAAAATTTCGAAAATGCGAATTATTTTAACTCGGCGTCACAGGAACGATGAATAGTGGTGAGTGAGTGAATATTGAATCGCACTGTGCACCCCAAACACGGGCCGCAGTACCCGAGTGGTATAGGTATCGGATCGGGCATCCCTTTGTCACGGCCCGAGCCCAGTACCCCCAAAACCCGCCGTGTGGGGCAGAGATGCACGTTAAACTGCGAGGCGAAACGCCCCCCGTTGGGGGGGGGAGGAAGGGGGGGGGGGGTGCCACTCGGTGTCGTAAGTTCTTGACCTGGTTCAAAAATTTTGTGATCAAAACCCTTGTTGCTTTGTAGAGCAACTTTAAACCCCCGGGTCACTCGCCTGTTTTGCTCCTTTTGCGGGTGTGAAAAACCCCCAAACTTTTAACGCGTGTATTTAATTATAAAAAAAAAAATTAAATTATGATAATATTTATAAAGTACAAGATGTTTTTTGTATTATACAAATAAATTATTTAATTTATTGCAACAAATGAGACAAACTTTAAATTTAAATAAACATACAAAATTTTCATTTTAAAACACATAATTTTATATTTTTTCATAAACCAGTAAAACGTATATGCCAGTAATAAATATACTTTATAATTAATGAGATAATGATAGTAGAAAGTAGAAAAATAATATTTTAATCATTTTCCAAACTTCAGAGCAGACTGTATACAAATGCTCAACTTATCGCGGGAATTCTCAGCCCTCCAGATAAACTTTTCAAGGTCATTACATTCCAACCGTTCCTTAAAGAGGGATTGCATCACGCCTGAAGGTTCAATGACCTAAAATGTGCAGCTACAGAAAAAATCGTGGTTCTGCACATTCTTTTTAGAAATCTGGGAGGATTTTCTTGTTGCTGAGGTGTAGAGAACACCCCGCGCGAGTGATCGCGGGTTAAACATCAAATGACAATTAAGGGGTTTTTTCACCCACTAAGAAAGTATGAACACCACGACAGTGGTCTTCAAACTGTGTTCCACGAAACCCTGGAGTTCCACGATACATACGCAGAGGTTCCACGAGTCACAATAAATAATTCGAAAAAAAAAAATATAAATGTGTATGCAAAATGGATTCACTTTCTCTACTCTTTGGAGAAAAACCTCCCTGCCTCAAAACATTCCCCCCTAAAGGGCGCACTTGGCAGTGTAGCAAATCACCCTCTGGAGAAGACGGAAGTGATTGCCGGCAGCCTTCAAAAGCAGTTCAAACCCAACACTGAAGCTGAAAACGAAAGTTTTACAGCTCATACACAAAGGAAAATTAAAAGATTCCTGGACGCTCCTACCTGTCTAGACCTGGAAAAAACAACGCCAGGAGAAGTACAGGAATATATTAAAAAGCTTAAGATCAATAAATCTGGATTGGATTCAATTACACAAATCACATCCTTAAAAATCTCCCCCTCAAATTCGTTCTTTTTATTGTCATGCTGTTCAATCTATTAATGGAGAACTGTCATTTCCCTAAGAATTGGAAGACTGTCGTGGTGGTCCCCATACTTAAACCCAATTCTTATGATACTCGACCTCAAAATTACCATCCAATCTCGCTACTCAGTAGCTTAAGCAAAGCGTACGAATTTGTTCTTTTGAATCGCCTTAATCAGCATTGCATAGCCAGGAATATTATTATTCCTGAACAACATGGCTTTGTCACACAGTGCTCCACAGTAACTCAGTTACTAAGAGTTACTGAGCTGATTCATCACGGCTTTCAAAATAAACAGGCCACGGGTATGCTTTTTGTGGACATAGCCAAAGCCTTTGACAAAATTTGGCATGATGGCTTGCTATCCAAGATGATGCGACTTGGTTTTTCGCACCAACTCATCAAAATTATACACTCCTGCCTAAACTCCCGTGAATTTAGGGTAAGAGTTGAAAACAGTCTCTCCACCCCGCGTCCAATACTCAGTGGGGGTACCACAAGAATCTTTATTAGGGCCCAAGCTCTTTAATCTATACATCAACGACATTCCCATGGCTACCGAAGTCCACTTAGCGATGTACGCGGACAACACTGCCATTTTTACCCAAAACATTTATAACCGCAATATCATTGAGCGGCTACAAAATTATGTCATTCGACTCGAAACCTGGCTTAACGACTGGAAAATAAAGTTAATGCATCTAAAAGCGCATGCCTCCTCTTTACGAGACAGCGGTGCATCGGAAACCTCCCGCATGTCAACATTTTTAATCAGCCTGTCCCCTGGGTTATTGAATATAAGTACCTAGGTTTAATACTTGGCACTAAATTAAACTTTGCTAAACACATCCGTTCCGCCCACCAAAAGGCGGCTGGAATGAGAAGCACTCTAAATCGCTTAATTTCTCCCAAGAGCAAGCTCGCATTAAGACAGAAGGTTCTATTATATAAAGCTATTCTTCGCCCTATCATGTTGTACGCTTCTCCCATCTGGGCAGGGTCGGCAGTTACTCACCTGAAAAGATTGCACACTTTTCAAAACATTGAACTGCTTAGAGCAGAAACGCACCTTGGTTTGTCAGGAACGAAGTCTTGCATAAAAATCTTAATGTTCCGCCGCTTCTTGATTTCATCAGAAACAATCAAAAAATTTCTTCAATCGGTTACCACAGATTTCAAATAATCTATCAGGGAAATCCCGGCTTATGACAATTCTATTCCTAGCTCTTCTAAGAGACCTAGAGAAGTTCTTAATCACTCGTATCAACATTTCCCAGCTCTGAAAAGGATGAGAATGTCTTGATACGAATTTAAAAAATTATGAGCTTTATTGTTACACTAGTTGTTTTCTTGTGCAAAACTTCACTCTAATTATCCCCCGCCCCACGCCATGTAAGTTTTTGATCGCGTTTCGTGTGGCAACTTCACCCTCATAATCTTATTTCAAACCTCCCACCTTTTCTTTCTTTCTTCCAAGTGGTTATTTAAAACTTCCTTTCAAAAACCGCACGCAGTTATCTTAGAGGTATGTAACGGACATAAAAATATTATTCTCTTTAATCCTTTATTAAAAAAAAAATAAAAATCCCCCCCCTTCTCTCCTCGTCCCGTCGAGGTGCGGCGGACGGTTGAAAGACGGGCTTTGCTGTCTTGGAGATGTGACGTCATTTTCTCTTCGTTTACAATGAAAGCGAAACGGAAACTAAATCGACTGGGAGAGTGGTTTCCCACCTACCCATCCACCAGCGCTGTTGCGCTGCATTTAATGTGGACTGCATTTTATTTTTATATGTAGCTTCAACAAATTCTTCTCTGTTCAATTTATTATGATGAGTGGATAATAGAGCTTTCTCTAAGGTTCCACGTAAATGTATAATCGTTACCGTTATATTAATTTTTTTTCTTTAATATCACAAGTCAAATATTATTAAAAAAGAGTAAAATTGAAAGCAATCAAACAATCAATAGTTGATAGAAACATTTTGTGTATAAGCTAGGGTTTGAGAGCTTTTGTTAACTGGTTTTATTCAAAATTTTTTTTGTTTACATGCATTCTTTTGAACCAGTTCTTGCTTTTATGGGATTTAGAAGTAAGTTTAAACCACAACATTAATTAAATTTTTTGAGAGATAACTTACTCTACTTCTAATGTTATTAAAGAGCTATGTTTGCATTTTGTGGTAGACCTCATATAATTAGACATATTTACATAATTCAGAAAGATTCTGAACTCAGACTTATTTAATACTGATCAAGTAGTTTAAGACCAAAAAAGAACTTAGAATAATTATAGAAATTTTATTTAAAGTTCCTTTTTAGAAAACCATACGGGATAAATATTTGGGGAATTAAAAGTGGGGATTTTTTTCAATTTTTTTAAAAATAACTCTTTTCTTTCCTTTGAAATAAAGGGAACAATTAACCATTTAAAATACAGAATGTGAATTTACATTAGTTTTCATAAACTGAAATTTTATTATGAAAAATTTAGTTTAAGACTGTTTTTAGTTATACCATTTGAAATTTCAAATGATTCTTAAGCTTCTCTACCACGTCAAGGTAAGAAGTCAAAATAAGTAATACAGTTGGACCTTTTAAAATTAATTTGGATTTTTTGGGGTTTTGGGGAAAAAAAATCAACTTCTGAAAAAATATAGTAAAGTTTTTGTTTGTAAATCACTTGCAATATTTAAAATTAAACATGACTGAACTTTATTATGACAACTATTTTAATGGGGAAGTGATGATAGCAAATAAGATACGAGTTTATTCACTGCAAGTTACATTCAGCAACAGATAGGAATTAAAACTCTTAACAACTGGCCTGAATAGGGATTCCTTTCCCTCTTAATCATATAAAGTCTCCAGACCGGCAAGTGGTCAGTTCAAATCACTCTGCTCTGCAATCATCCCACGTTCACTAAGGACTAATCACCCATTAGCAACTACAGCCAAAGTGGTTACCCAGGAATTTAACATCAGGTGGTAGCACACAATAATTTAATGAAGAGTCTGCACACACACACATTTTTATTTTTAAAAAAGTATTTTTTCCCTAAAAAATTATACTTAACTAAAATTTAAAAAAAGGTAAAAAAAAATTAGTATTTTTTTTTAAAAACGCTTAAAAAAAAAAGTTTTTGTAAATTAGTATTCATAATATTTTCAGTCACTTTATAATTTCACTTATATGACATATGATTGTGTTAAGTAAATTTAATCGGATTACAATTTTAGTGTTCCCGTTTTTATTTTTGTTTTGTTTTTCAATCTGTACATGTTAGAAAAAAGGTTTGTTATACTTTTTTGCATAAGAATAAGAGGTAAATGAATCAATTTAATTAGTCTTATATTTTTCTCCAAGAACTGGGAAGTATTCAAGTTCTGTAATTTCAGTTTAACGTAAGATACTAAGATGAGACTAAAGGTTATGATAAATAAAACTATAGTGGAAATAAATTTGCAATCCTTTAAAACATAAGTGAACTAATTAGGGAAAATGTATTAGTAACAGAAAACATGGGATTCAAATTTAATTGTTGGAAACATTTATCTTTAAACAACCCTAAATTGGTTTTTAGTTTTGGTTTATTAACAGAAGTAAGTTCAGTATTTAAGTGGCAATTCCAGATAATACAAAAAAATGTTTTAAGGGTGCTTTAAAATTTAAAAATCCATGAACATTTTTTTTTTTGTAACGGAATATTAATATTTGGGGAAAATTCCCCCCAATACTATGAATTGTATTTATTAAAATGAGGATTTTTGTGCCATTGTGTGTTCTTCATACTTCAGAGAAAAATATAAAAATTCAATATTTAACATATAATATTGTGAAGAGAAAATTTATACAAAGATGTTATATAGATAAAATATTCAAAAATAGAATGACTTATTTCCAGGAAGCTTTAAAAATAAATTATTCTCATAATAGATATAATTTCAAAAATAATTGAAACATCCACACATCAGAAAAGATGTAGGAAAAAGAGAGCTGTAGTACAGACTCTGCCAATTGTAGCAATATTCCAATTCAGTGGTCTTCAAGCATTTTTGTCATGGATCTCTTAGAATTTTAAGATTTTTATCGGGGAACCTCATTCCACCCTCTTGGAATATATTTTACAATAATTTAAAGTAAATCAAAATTTTATGAGCAGTTTATATAGACAATAAGAGAAAAATAATGCATTTGTTATTAAAAATGTTTATTGTTAATATAATTTACTCTATAATATTATTAATTTGTTCTCCAGGTTGTATTTAGTAAATGAGATGTGCCTGTTTTTTTTTTACACTAACTCTGAAAGTCTTGCTCTTTTGATGATAATTACAGCTGCCACTTCCTGTTCTGCCTTTTTAATTTGTTTCTTTCTCTCTCTCTGTATATATTTTGTTGAGAAAGAATTTTCACTTAAATAGTTGTTCAGAATAACATTAAAATGTTTATAGCTGTGTGAGAAATACTCTGCATTTTGTATGAATTTACAGCTTAAATTTTAGGAGCTGGTTTTGATTAAATTAATATTGTTATGTCAAAACTGTTGATATGTCAATAAGTTGTTTCCTTTCTTTCATTAGCAAACCTTCTGATTTATTGTACTACTGAAATGGACTTTTATCCATTCATACTTAGTTTTCTCTTACAGGTATTAGGTGTGTTTTTTTAAAAATTATTCGGTTCGGTCCTAGGAGAGCCCACACCCTCGGCGCAAATTATTTTGGTTCGCGATAATTGCTCCATCTTGGTAACCCTACTTTGATACACTAGATATGGTAAACCTAACTATTTCTGAATTTTCGTATTTTGTTGTTGGGCACTGGACTGGAAATATGGCTGTGTGTGTGTGTGAATATACCTTAGAATTTTTTACTTTGTTGAATGTGAAAGCTAAGATTGAATTTATTGAATTGTGTATGAAGGAAGGAAGGAAGGATTGATTGCTTCGACTTATGATTGTCCTAAATGTGATGAGCGAATTAGATTATACGAATGAAAGAGCTTTCTTCGAAATCAAACCAGCCGCACAGAAGGTATGTTTGACCATTACCTAGCAGAATATATATGGTGGCGCTCACACGATCATTCGCTTAGCAATGAGGCTTTTTAAAAATCTGTTGTTATGCTCAGAAAAGATAAGCAGTAAGAAAGTAAGTGTTGCTTTTATCTTAAGTGTTTCGTTTCTGTATTGTTTACATATATTTTAATCACGCATCCACCTTATTCCGCTATATTCACTTGCTGCCATTGTCGATTTCGCTCGCCACCATCTCGTCCTGACTTGGCGCTTTTTTCAGTTTGTCGCCAAGGGTGTGGGCTCTCCTAGGATTTTACCTGCAAAACATTACATTAATTATAAAATTATTTCATGGTGCCCAGGATAATAAACAGTAAAATATTCACTGTAGGTAGTACATATAAAGCAAACTGTTTTGATGTTCTTTAGATACACGTGGTCATATAAACTCCATAGAGAACTTTATTTCCTTTTGCATGTACATATTTATAATTTTCTTTTCAATTTTGACTCCTCGAACCCTTGAGTATAGTTTGTGGAACCCCTAGGTTCTGTGAAATATAATTTGATGACTACTGTTCTAATCCATGAGCAGTCAAATTTAGTAATATTTTACTTAATAGCACAGAAATTAGACAAATAGGGACAATTACAAATTTATACAAGTTGATTATTTTTAGTGTGAAACAAACTTTTGCATTAAAATTTTACTGTTATTTTATTCCCTTGATTTTGTAACGGATTTAACCAGGCAAAACCAGTTTTAATGAATATATAATTTTTTTTAAGGTGGTTGTAGAGAATGAAAAGAATTTGATTTGCTTAAACACACCTGTGGTTTTCGTAAGTCAGTAATATGATGGATGAAGTAAATGCTCTCATAGTGAGTGAGGAATATTCTTTTTCAAGAACAGTACATTTCAGAATACACCAAAAAAATACAGAAAGAAAAGTGGTAACTGCAGTTCAGCGTTAGTAGCAATCAACTGATTTAATATATTTGCGTATCTTAAATAATACCCTTGTCTGTCAAATTATTGTGCTTGAAATATTTTTACTGTTATTCTCTGTATCAAACTTTACTATTATTTCATTTCTTACACTATAGAATTTTACCAAAAACACACCTAAAAAGCCTATTGTTTCAGTATTTTTAAATGAAGTTTAACAAAAGGTATTCATGACCAGAAAAGCTGAAAAAGTTTTAATTCCAAAGCATCTAAAACTATTGGTAACTTTCTTCCTAATTCTTCAAAAGACTGGAATTACAGTCCCCATTGTCAATTTTTGACTTCTAGGCATATTATGCATATTGTTTCTAGTATGGCATTAATATTTGAACAGGCTAATCTTGACATTATGTCCTTTCATATTACATTAGATAAATTTTAACAGATTTCACTAAATTTAAATAATCTACAAGGTGCTAGTTACAATTAGTTCCTGTACATCTTTACTAATATTTGGAAAATGTGTTAATAATCCTTCTACTGCAAAAAATGATTTATTTATTGCTTCAAAATATATTTTCTTCAGTTTCTCACTATGTTAGATCGAAATGTAGCATCTATCTTCCTGCAAAAAATAAAATAATTTGGAGCTTTCAAAATTTTAGTTGCTTGAGATAATTGCTTGTAAAGTTGTAAACCAAATGTTTGTATGTTGAGTTCTGATTCCAGTAATACAGGAAGTTTGCCTATTAAATGAAATTGATCTTTGATATACGGGAGAGAACAATGTTTATCATTTGGGCATACTTATATTTACAAGGTCCATCACCATTTACTACTGTACTTATCAAGATTGAAGCAAGCTTTTTTAACCATTTATAAAACTGAATTGGAAAATAGCTGTAATGGGAAAATATCCTTACTGAAACAACCATTTTATTGCAAATTAGACTAATATATTCATTTAATATACTTTATTTCCTGGATTTTCTAGCTTATGTACATCACACTTCAAAGAAGGATGAGGGTTATTTCCCGAAGAGCTTGTACTTTTCAACCTTAGTCTAGTAACAAAGACAAGCTCTTAACCATCTCTCTGAAATCGAGGTCTTTTAGTTTTGATAAAAATACTTGCACTGACTCCTCTACATGGTAGGTTTTAGCTGCCACAGAACAGCAGGCCAGGAGGAACAATGCTTTTTGTGAAATACCGGCGAAAATCATTTGACTACCATTCCTTGAATAAAATTATTAAATTTATTCAGTTATAAAATATGAATATATATATATATATATCCTTTAGGTTATCTTGTTTCAGAATAGTCTAATTTTTGCATAAAATAATAATAAATTATCCTTTTCATAAAAAAATGTTTAAATCGAACAAATTATTGGAAATATTATTCTTAATTTTAAGTTTTTTTAACACGCTTTTTATAAGTTTCACTTGTATGTAATGGAATCCTTGAACTCGATTTTTACCCTCTTTAAAAAGTCAGATTAATTCGAAATTTTGCACACTTGTCAATGACTGATGACAATACAATAATTTTATAATTTTGTTTCATTGTCCTGATCAGGAACCTCAAAAATAAGGAATCTAAGGATTTCGAGAATTGTTGACTAATTCATTATATCGTTTCCAGATTTGGCAACTAATTGCATATACCATTTCAAGATTTGGCGACTAATTCCGTATTCCATTCCCAGATTTGGCGTACTTAAAGATTAAGTTACAACCCTATAAAAGCGAAAACGTTTGCACTGCAACTTCATACCATAATATAAACAGTATTGTCTAGTTTTTCGGAAATGGAAATAAAAAATAAGACTCATGAAAAATAAAATTATGATCTAAGCCGGCGTTTCTGAAACGGGGGAGCATATCGAAAAGTCCAAAATAAAACAAAATAATTATTAATTTACCGAAAGGAAGCAAAACAAAATAGATTCTGACTTGATAAAAAATAAAATACATATTCACACTGGTATAAGATACTTATAAATGTCACTGCAGCAAAAGTATTTAATAGTTGAACTATCAATACTAAATTAAAAGTAAGTTTAGTAATTACTAGTGACTTCCATGGGCTATTTATATACAAAATATAATACATATATCAGTAATATGTGCACTTTATAATATTAAAGTCGCATTTTGTCGCTCATCCGGTATAGTGGTTAGCGACGCTGACTGCTGTGCCGTTAAGCCTTAGTTCGAATCCTGAAGAAGAAATGGATGTTTGTAAATGTATAGTGCCTTCGCGGCATGGGGATACTATAAATAGCCATCAAGCCACAAGTCCGATCGCGAGTTTGGTGGAAGAGGAAGAGAGGTGAGAGCCCCTGACCACCCCCAGGGTGTTCTCCCTCAAAATTAGGGTGAAACCGAGCTAAATCGTTCTGTCACCTGTATGGTGCTGAAAGCTACGGTTAATGACAGGTGTCACTTAGCCCTTTACCATGATGAATTTTGTGGGACGTGATCTGGCCTTTGCCGATCAGGTGGCATTAGTAACAACAATGACAGTAAATGCATGCTTTTATTGTAGATCGAACTAAAAAAATGAAAAATAAATTATAGTTTAAAAAAACTAAAAATATGCTTTTATGTTTAATCGAACTAAAAAGTAAAAAAATAATTCTTAATATAATAAAATGATTAACGAGAAAATTAATGTCATTGTGGTAAAAATGTGGGGTGCTCTATATTAATTGTTATAATTTCTTACTAGTTCTATTCCGAAATGCTGAGTTAGTGTAAAAATGTAGTACAAAGCACTTACCACTTTACCACAATGACATAACCGTTAATCATTTAATTCTTATATTAAGAATTATTTTTTACTTTTTACTTAAAAAACTTTTTTTTTAAAGTATCTTTTTCTAAAAATTTTTTTTAATTTCAAAAAATCTTTTCTTACGATTTACTAACATATTGTTAAAAATTATGTTGACAATCAACAATAGTTTTATTGTTGCTCTTAATCTCAATGGCAATTCAAACCAATAATGCATATTGGGTTATATACCATAAGGCAGTACATAACCTGATAGTCTTCCTCCAAAAAGGTATTAATTTTTTATGATACTTCAGTTTCCTGTATATTGCTTATGTTAACCCGATTGTCTTTATAATGAGCATATATTTTTAGTTACTAATATTTAATATATATTTCAAATTTTGATTGATTTCGTAATAATGTTATCTAAAAGCCTAATAATTTCTTCAGGTATTAGACAAAAAATTTTTGGCTGATTCTTTTAAGCTGTGTTAACCAGCTGAATTTTTTTTTTACGTTATAAATTATAATGAATAAAATTCTACTGATACATGTACTACATTTTATTGAATACATTTTTTTTTCTTTTACAGAAAGATGTTCATATAAATTCATATTCTGAATAAGAGTGCAAGACCCATTTTCTTCACTGTAGATGTTAAACAGAGATACTTGTTTTCACATCTATGAAAAAAACTTGCAAATTTGAAACTAGCAAAATGGCTTTCACTCAAGGGAACTCAACGTATCATTTGCATGTTCAAGATAAAAAAAAACTTTATGTTTGTGAAATGTGCAGCAAGGGTTTTTCTCAAAGTAGTGATTTAAAAGCCCATTTACGGACACATACAAAGGAAAAGCCGTATGTTTGTGAAGTGTGCAACAAGGGTTTTTCTCTAAGTGGTAATTTAAAAGCACATTTATGGACTCATAAAATTGAAAAACCTTATGTTTGTGAAATTTGCAACAAAGGTTTTACAAAAACTAGTAATTTAAAAGCCCATTTGCGGACTCATACAAAGGAAAAGCCTTATCTTTGTGAAATGTGCAACAAGGGTTTTTCTCAAAGTAATATTTTAAAAGTCCATTTACGAACTCATACAAAGGAAAAGCCTTATGTTTGTGAAACATGCAACAAAGGATTTTCTCGAAAAAGTTATTTAGAAGCCCATTTATGGACTCATACAATGGAAAAGCCATATGTTTGTGAAATGTGCAACAAGGGTTTTTCTCGAACTGGTAATTTAAAATTACATTTACGGACTCATAAAAATGAACAGCCTTATGTTTGTGAAATCTGCAACAAGGGTTTTTCTCAAAGTAATTTTTTAAAAGAACATTTACAGACTCATACAAAGGAAAAGCCTTATGTTTGTGAAACATGCAACAAGAGTTTTTCTCAAACTGGTCATTTAATACGCCATTTACGGACTCATACAGAGGAAAAGCCATATGTTTGTGAAGTGTGCAACAAGACTTTTTCTCAAAGTTGCAATTTAAAAACTCATTTACGTGTCCATGCAAAGGAAAAACCATATGTTTGTGAAGTTTGCAACAAGGCTTTTGCTCTAAATGGTAATTTAAAAAAACATTTATGGATTCATACCAAGAAATGAACTTTGTCTATGTAATTTTCTACTAGGGGTTTTTTGAAACTAGTCATGTAAAGCATATTAACATATTCATAGGAAGGAAAAGTCTCATGTTTATAAATAGGCAACGTTGCTTTCTCTGGAGACATTTCTCTTTGGCTCCCTTCACACCAAACAAATCTCGGTCAGTCGCAATCAATCCAAATCACAACAAATGTGACTGACCAATGAGTCAATCTGAATCAACCTTTCTGCAATCAATTTTCTGTCAAATGTGGATGCTGTTTTGAAGCATACTGTACTGTTTTGTAGGAAACAATGACACAAGCAAAAGAAATGTATGTTATGGATTCACGAGATCAATAGAAAAAGGCCAGAATTTGGCATTTTGCATCATTTACAACCAAAACTTCAAAAAGATTAAAGGAAATTTTACATTTTGTTGGATTGTGTGGGACCAGAAATATCAAAACAAGGCACAGATTATAGGAAGTCTAGTCACAGATTATCAATACTGTAATTTAAGTTAGAAGCTCTATTAATGTGTAAGATTTTTGACATGCTTTTTTTTGTTCTGAGCTGCTTATGGTTGTTTCAACAAAATTATACCTTAATTTATCTATTTAATGTAGCTTTCTGTTTTGAATTAATGTTATAATTTCTGCTATATGTAAGGCTACTTTTATATTTATTTGTTTATTTTATTTCTTTTTTATATTTTAAATATTGAAGATTTTTTTTTCTTTTTTGTTTAAAACTGTTAATGGCAATTTTATTAAAATTAGTGCTTACCATTTCTGTTTTAGATAACTTTTTAATTGAAATTAATATTATAATTCGTATTTCAGTGTCACAGTTTTATATTTTCTGAAATATCCTTTTCTTGCTTATGATTGTAGGCACAGTATTTATGTGTTACAAAGACTCAAAAGTCAGTTTTTCAGCCAAACAATAACTTGTGAGGCTTTTTGTAAACAGAATCTTAGATCGTGATTACCTATTCATGACATAAATATCAAAGGTTTTTTTTTACAATCAATGAATCTACACCATTACTTCTCGCCTGCTTTTATTCACATGTCATGTCCATTTATTCGTAAAAAACAACAACAACAAAAATATCTGTTAGAAAAACTATGGATTCAATTAAATGCACAACGAAGTAATTTTCCATCTGACAATCTGTTCTCCATGCTGATTGTATATATACACATGCATTGTGTATATTTTTACATATAAATGTTACAAGTTTTACATATCTATGCCATTTTCTGTCATTGAAAATAAAGGTTATTGCTATTCTTCCATCTTCGGCATATTCAATGTTTTCTTCATTGTAAAAAAATATTGCTTAAAGTATATCAGAAAGAAAATGACACTAAATTCAAACTGATTGCTATTAACACATTGGTAATATTGTGAAAGTATAATGCTTCCTTTTTATGATAAACCAGAATGTACCTTTTTTTTTGCATTTCGCTGTTTTTGGCAATTTGGTCCCTATGACCGATAAAATCTCATCTTTGTTTTAAATGAAAAAATTCAATTTTTTTTTTATCAAGAAACTATTTGCCTAAACTCTGATGAGGTGCACCTTGAAAAAATATTTTCATATTTTCTTTTGGATTCCTTAGAATTCAATGTTGTCCATATTTATCATCATGACTAAACTTAGCTTCTGACAATCTTACAAACCAGAAAACTGTATCATCTGTGATCAAAAAAATGTTTGCAGAAAAAAGATCCACCTTGAAAAAGATTTTTCAAATTTCTCTCTGAACTTATTTAAAATTCAGTATTGAAGTGATTTTACATCTCATGTGTGCCATCATGGTTTAACATTGCTTCTGATCATTTGTTTTTTGTGTCTTCTCAATTACTTCTCAATGCTTCTCAATACACTGTCATGTTAAGAATTCTCCCAAGAAATTTTATTCTTGGTACAGCAGACCACATGCTATGTGTCAGTCACAATCAAATTAACTTGCTTTCCTTCACACTCAATTCAGAGTCAACCGCTTTGAACTTCCAAAGCAAAAGACCGTCCTGCTCGAGGTTCAATCCCCTTCTTAAAAAAAAATAGCAACCCCTCTCCTGAAATGTGCAGATTAGCACCAACATTCTATGATCCACCGCGATCAGTAATCAGACACCTCACGTTACTGCCAAGATTATGGTTAAATGCAAATTAAGCATAAATCTGAAACCATAGCCTGACTACTGTTGTGTACCTTTTCCTAAACCAACCCAACTACATACACATATACACAACAGTACAATAACTGGTAAATAACAAATATGGAGGTTAACTTATACCCCTACAAAATCAGCACGTTCACATAAAAAGAGTATTACCAAGAATTATCTTACAAAATATGTTAAACAATAAAGAGAATAAAGTTTACGTACAAGGAGAAATACACATAAGAAAATTCACCAAACCTAAGTAGTTCTAGTTTAGAAAAGAATTCAGATTTATGATACAAACAATGCTCTCCTAACTTTTCCTCACTCTGTATTCAGATAGCGAATAAACAAACCAAAATTATTTTACTATAGATATCAAGCTTCGCAAATAGCATTGCTGAATTAATCTTAAGAGTACTCATGTGAACAACACTAATATGTATATAAATTCTGTAATAGACAGTTTTCTAGTAAACTATGAAAATTCCATATTTAAAAATGGATATTAAGTTTATAACGCATATGTATATACAACATTAACAAAATAATTATAAGGATACATTATGAATATTCAATATCCAACTTTGTTAACAATTGATTATTTTGCCTTACAATGTCTTATCTCGAAAGTGTTCGTTTGGGTAGGGGAACAAGTGTTCAGATTCCAAAAGTATTCCGGCGCTGGGTCAAAGACTGGGGTCTGGTTTCACTCCTAACCTTTTCCACAGCCGTCCCGGCAGGAGGTCTCCCCTCTGCGTTTTTTTTTTTTTCCTTTCTCTACATCTTTCTTCTCGTAAGCACTTCTGTAAATATAAGGCTTCTTTCAATGACAGTTTAGCTTTCCGTACTATTCGTAGTTTAACCGATGGTGAAGAGTGCATGCACGGCATTGTTGTTTTTTCTTTTTTTTGAATCATTCGAATATTTCCTCTCTGCTTCTGGGTCAAGGTTGTTAGCTGCACCGTTTACTCCTTAGGGCAGTGCTTCTCAAAGTTTCAATATTCGCGATCCAATATCTACACTATTAAAATTCGTAGGTAAACAAACGTATCTATCTATCTATGCGTCTCCATCTCTTCTCACGAACCGAAACGACGCAGAAACTCGCGCCGAAGGTATCAAAAGTTCGGAATGATCCAAGGAATCTCTGTTTTGACCATTTACATTCCGATATTCCAATTAGTTAAAAAGATATTAATTAAAAACCTTAAAACGCATAATTAGTGCTATTTTTCATCGCCAGGGGCCAAGTTAAACTTCTTTTTTTTTTCCAAGACATTTTGAAAACGCGATCTAATTTTTTTTTCATGAGACTCAGACAAAAAATAATTACAGATTCGGAAAAATCATTTACTTCGCCATGATATGGAATAATTTATTTTACAAAATAATTATATTTTCTATTTTTTACGATTTTTTTTAAAATGAGTCAAAATCGTTACATTTTTATGAGTATGATTTCTAAATCGTTCCGCTTGCATTTTCTTTCACGCTAATGAAAAAAGCATTTTACACTAAAAAAGTTCATGCTTTTCTCTTTTAGAATCAGTCATTTAAAAAATTAAATCTCAAAAACTTTTTTTACGATTTTTCAAAAAATACTCAAAATTTTATTTAAATACTTAATAACGTCTTTATTTATAAAAATAATCTCATGAAACTTTTTTTCTGTGTCTAGAACGATATTATACGTAATATGTACAAAGATTGATAAAATATCTTAAAAATTACGGTGGTTTTTTTCTAAAAATGTGTTTTTCGTTTTTTTCCCTTTTTGCGAGAAATATGTAAGCATTATTTTTTAAAAGTTTTTTTGTTTCTTACCGTTGTTTGCAATCGATAAATGAAGTTTGAATGCATTAACTTAAAAATGAAGCCCGAAAAATTTTTTTAACTTTATCAAATAACGCAATGCGAAATTGAACACTTCTTCCTTTTATTTTTGAAAGGCTTTTCTTTGCTTTTCCCCTAAGGAGTTACGGCGCAATCGGTAAAGGAACTTCTTCATAGACCATAGTACTCTGGTTCGGAACTGAGGTTTAAATTTTATGATTTTATAAAAAGTACTCCAAATTTTATTCCCGCATTTAAAAACTTCGCCAGCAAGTTTGTAATTGAAAAGATAATTTATTTCGTCATAATGTAGGTTTTTTATATATATATATATACAAAACAACGATACTTTACATAATTTAAGAGATTTTTTCTAACATGAATCAATATCGGTGCGTTTATTATGAAAATGATTTTTTAATGCCTTGAAACTTCATATATCGATTGAAAACAACGGTAATTTTTTAAAACAAAATATGTAACAAAAATAATGTTTAAATATTTCTCCTAAAAAGGGAAGAAAACGAAAAACACATCTTAAAAAAAAAAAACCGTAATTTTTATGATATTTTATCAATCTCCGTAATCTGTACCAAGATTGAAAAATTCCCCCAAAAAAAAATTGTGCTTTTCGTTTATTTCCCTTTTTGCTAGAAATATAACATACTTTTTTTAGTCAGATACGTGTTTAAATAATTTACTAAACACAGTGGAATGAAAAGGGTTAAAATTAGAATAAAATATCAAAATGTTTTTATCAGGTCGTTTTTTTTTTTTTCGAATGTTTTTTCCATTACATGTATATACATATATATCTAGGCTTTCCCCATACTGTTTTTGCTAACTTATATATATTTATATGTTTAATCAAACGTTCAGAAAAAAGCAATCGTTTCAATAACTATCTGTAAATTTTTCTTTTATTTGTTACTTATAGAAATTTGATTTTAAAAAAAATATTTTTTAAAAAGGATTATTTCTATTATTTCATTACTAAATGAATTCTTTGTTAATTAAAAAGTACATATCGTCTATTATTTTGGATCAAAATACATTTTAGAGACTTTTTTAAGCTAACTATATGTAACGATTGATTGATTACTGAAAATCTGAAATCTATTTTATTTTAGATTTTTAGAAACTATTATATATTAAAAAATGATGAAAGTCTTTTGTTTTACTCTGAGCATCAGAATCGTTTTCTTGTTATTGCTTCATACACACATTAATAATTTTTTAATTCTAACGCAATATTGTTTTTTATAAGTCTTACATCGAAATTTGAAGCTATATCTTATCTGTGAGAAGGGACGAAGATAGAACAAATAATTTTACACTAAAAAAAACCGTGTTCGGGCTATAGAGAGGGAAAGAAACCTGTCTTAAATCAAAAATAAGTGGAATGTAGCAAATTTCGAAAAAGGGAAATTTTTTGACACAATTTTAGAAATCACTCACATTGTGCGCGTACAAACACACACACAGAAATGCTGGAGTCATGAGGAAAAGAGAAAGCCCAAGCAACGCCGGGCTAAATGGTGGAGGGGAGTCATTTTGAAAAAGAGTATTAGAAGAACTGATTTTGTGAAGGAAAGGGAAAATTTATAAAAGTAGAGAAAGCCAGTGCAAAACGCCGTGTAAATTCATTTTACACACATATGTAAAATAATGAACATAACATAGTTAGTCATATGTTATTTTTGAAAAATATTATAAAACTGATTATCTTAAATTTTTTTGAAAAAAATGTTTTTAAATGTTAAGAAAAATAAAATACGACACTTTATCAATTTCATTTGTCATTCTTTACGTTTATTTTATCAATGCACATATGAGTGTTAGCATTTATTTTATTCTGAAAAATACGCGATATTTCTTAAAACTGCAACGCAAAAAAAATTTCGAAAAAGTATATTTTACAGAAAGCCCGTGCAATGCCGGGCCATACAACTAGTATTTTAATAACAACTGTAACTTTTAATTCAGTATAATGATTACACACATGCACAGTAAAGATACAAAGTAAAATGTTTATTCAGAGAAACAACTTTTTGCATTGCGTTTTACATTACAATTTTTTATTTACATTATAAAAATAAAATAACTTGTAAAATTGATTTCTGTATATGATTACACATGTACAGTAAAGATACAAAGTAAGGTTCTTATTTACAAACACAGCATTCTGTGTTCCGTTTTACATTACAATAATTTTTTTACATTACAAAAATCACATTGTGAATTTATCATATCATTGGATTTTATGTCATACTGCTCATTGAACAGGTCAAATTCATCAACGACTAATGCCCATGGGCAAGAGTAGTAATGCCATCACCATTAATAAATCTTTTGCCATCTTTATATGACAGAGCAAGCTTCTTTTACTTTATTGAATGTATTGAGTGAAATTTGGACCTATTAGCAGCATATGTCAGCATATTTTATTTTTTGATTAAAAAGACAGGCTTTGTAGTCCTCAAATGTTATTTTACTTTTTATAGTTTGTTTTTTAATTCCTTTAAACCGCTTTTCAAGCTTCACCCTTTTATATAAAAAGAAGCATATTGTAATCTGTGAACATTTCGATAGCTACTTTAGTATGTAATAACATAGCATCCCATGATAAAGCTAGGGTGGTAAAGTACCAACAGGGATCAAGTTTTAAGTTTACATGCATATTTTTCGAAAGTTGTCAAAGAGATCGGTTAACAATAGGACATCTGTTTTTACATATAGATCACAGTTCACCAAGATTATTTAAATGAAATTCATTGAACACTTTACATGCATGATTATAATCCTCTACACTTATAGCCTCTTCACTTAGTTTATTGTAAAATTTGCTAATAGGTGGTAAACAAGAATATTTACACTTTTCAAAACTGTCAAAATAATCGTACGGAAAAACTCCTTTTCTTAAAAGTAAATCTATTTTTCTGAATCAAAATAAAGTTTCATATATTTAAATTCATTTTTTTAAAGTGTTTTTATCAAATTTTCCAAACTAGAAGACATGAATTTGAAAGAACTAAAAACCTTAACTGAAAATCTTGAAATATTTTTACGGAAGGAAATATATTTTTCTTCGGTGTTCGGAATTAAATTAATTTGTTTTTGATCATATCCTAACTCCTTAATAAAAATATGGGCGTCACACCCAGAAGGATTATGGAAGAAAACAGGCAAAAATTTTGGGGTTTTCATTGCTAAATTGCAACTATTACAAGGGCCATTAAATTTTTGAGTAACGTGATTATGATACCCTGACCTTAATATCGTTTTCGCGAAAGGTTTGATCACAAACATAACAATTTTTGGCATTATCATACAATTGCTTTTCTGATTCGGTAAGAGGTAATAATAACGGTTTTGGTTTTTATAAATATTATCAATTTATATTGCATCTTTTTCTAACTTTTCAATAAAAATTTTTGGGGCATCAATACCTCTATATACTACTGGATCCTTATAATGCCCCCTCGATAACTGATAAAATAACAAAAACCTATTGGGACAGTTTTCATAAATATTAGTAAAGGAAAAGTTTAGATTGGGACAGCGTATCGTTTTCCTAGTTACACACCCCGAAACCCGGGTTGAATCCTAGCTAAGCGATAAAATTTACAATATGGCAACCCTTCCCAGATTGCCCAGTCCGGGCAAAATATGGAAACCCCTTTCCCAGATTCCCCAGTCCTGTGGCTAAATGGCAACCCAAAAACCCGGTCAAAAACCCCAAAAAAAAAAGGGGGAATAAGGGGACATCGTCCATTTTTTTTTGCCCCCGCTTACGCAACAGTCGAGTTCACCCCGGCTTACTTTTTTCCCCCAGTTTTCCCAAATTTTTTTGGCTTGATTTTGCACCGATTGTTAAAATGGTTCGAAAGAAAATTGTTGAAATGAGGCAACCACGGGAAATTTTTTTTTGCTTGAAGAAAAGGAAATAAGGCTATTTTAGATTGGGGTTATAAAAGAAGGTTTAAATTTCCCCTCGAGATATGAGGTGCCCGAAGTGAAAAAATGATATGCTTTTGGGTTGAACGAAATGGGTACGATTGAGGGTTTTTGAATGGGTTGTCGAGTGCAGTGAAAGAAATTCCCACTTTGTTTCCCGGGGTTTAAAAAAAGGTACGTGGTTTAGAATAGTTTTAAATTGCTTTTTTTTTCTTTATTTTCTGCCTTTATCTCAGAAATGCTCTTTTCCCCTTTTTTCTTTTTTTTTGCTTTTTGGTAAATAATGTATTTTCAGCGCCCCTGACGCCAAAAAAACCCCTTTTTTGGTTTTCGAACAGGAGCTGACCCCGTCAACCCCCTTTTTTTTTCTTCTTTTCCCAGCCTGACGCCATTAGAAAATCCCTTTTTTTTGGGGTTTTGATCACCAGCTAAGACCGTAAACCCCCGTTTTTTTCCTCGTTTTCGTCCATGACGTCTTTTTTTGAAACACGGGTTTTTTGGGAAAAAACAGCGTGTGCCAGGCTAGGTTTTACCGAAACCGCAACACAACAAAAGGTATTTTTTAAACAATGTTGAAAATTTTCAAATTTTAAAACTTACTTTTTTCTGACGGCCTTACTACCCTTTAGGGCTTTTATCTATACACATCTCATTGGGCTGAAGTTTGTATTCTGTTTAAAACACTTAAACATCTTTTTTACATATAAATGTTTTTTTTGTTGATGTTTTGAGAGTTGTTTCGAAACAAGTCGAGATAAGCTTTTAATAAAAAATAATGTCCAAAGTCTTCATTTTTTTCGTAAAGCAAATCTATATGTTTTTTACACACATATCACAAGAGGGGAGGAAATATTTTTAAAACTTCTTCAAAAGAATCGTTTATTCCTATATTTTTTTTAAAAATTTTTCACCTCGTTAAAGGGGGTTTGAAAAAAATTTTTCCCTCAAAGTTCAACTTATTTAGGTGGGGGGGATAACGACGCGTTTTCTTTTGGGGGTTTGGTGCTGGGGGAGAGAGCTGCGAGAATAGACCCATTTAAACACTGAGTCCTTTTTTATTGACTTAGTTTCCCTTTGTTTTTAAAGATCTGCTTCGGCACCCCAATGACCTCTTTATGATGAACCTCTGAATGGGGAATAACGGTTTTTGTGGATTTTGATCTTAAGATTTCGTCCAGTGTGCCCAGTTTTTGAAATCCCCACCTTTTTTTCACTATTTTTCAGAATGTTGTCAAAAACTGACGAGATTTGTTTCCCGTAATACTTCAAATTTGGCGTTTTGAAATTTTACGTTCTTATCATTTTCCAGCATCAGTCTTTTTAACAGAATGAACCCCTTTACTCACTTTCAAGGCTTTGGTTTTATTCATTATGAAAATAAAGATTGACTCTTTTTTCTTAAATAGAAACTCTTTTTTCCCCAGTGAACTATCGTTATTGGGAAAAACAAAGTTTTATATGCTTTTTGAAAAGCACCCTCGCTCTCTTTTGGTGGTAAGAATATTTTTTCAGGAACAACATCGGAAATTTCAGGTGCGGCCGTAGAGTTTTCAGGAACAGCAGAATGCTCTGGAACAGTCGTAGAATTTTTAGGGGTAGCAGCAGAATTTTCAGCAGATGTGGACAACTGTGTTTTCTTTTTTTTTTACTTGAAACAGTCAAATCCACTCTCTTTCTTTTTCCCGCTTCATTCTTCAATTTTCTTTCGCAGTTCCTATTGTTCAAATGGTGCAATAAGTTGTCTTTACGGGTAAATGGTGTGCCGCAAAACTCACATACAATTTTCTCTGTTGAATGCACAGAGTCACTGTGTCTTTTTAAATCACTTTGTCGAACGAATCTTTTTCTACAGTCCGCACATTGAAAGATATCATTCTTTTCGTGAACTTGTAATGTATGGCGTTTTAAGTTAGCGTTTGTAGCGAAATATATTCCACAAATATTACAAGTAGACATAATGAGGACGTAGAAATTTAGAACATTGCTACACACACACCTCTAAATCAGCAAACAAATTTTGTGTTCTGCTACTCTGTGACGATCAGGTGCAGTACATAGATTCGATAGAGTCAACTGGATTGGACATCTCCCACCAACCTCTTTTAAACTCGAGGGGTGGGTCCACTACACACCCCTCGTCATTTCTCATTGGCCAGCCCAGCAAAAATCTGCACACGGCCCGCACACTCATTAGCGTCCCTATTGGCGCGAATCTAACAATAGCTCTCTGATCCTTCTCACATTCACTGGCGACACAAGGTCCACCCGAACACCTGCCCCTTACCGCCCCACCATTTTTGAGGCCCCAATGTGTCGAGTCAGACGAACTCCATCAAAGAATAAGCAGTGGGGCTTCGTCCAGCCCATTAAGACTGCAGACCCACTGACGTCGAAGACCAAAATCCAAACAATGAACAATGGCCCCCAAAGCCACGTGCTCTGTCTCCAACCTTACCTGCTCTAATCCATCAAACTAGACATGTATAGAGGGGAGTGGACTGTATCAATGCCACGTCGTTACAATACTATGAGGAAATATTCTACTGAATGTATATCATGATCTCCCTTTTATCTGATAACGAATCAAGACAAGAAAATGCAGGATACAACACGATATGATTACGGACGGTGAAAGAATTTATGAATTTTCCTTTCGTTATCACCCAGAAATAAAATTTAGAGAATTAAGTGACTCGTAGTATAAATAGCAACATCATTCATAAAATTTACTTAGTTTAATCATGGATTCTCTCAAATTAGTTCATCCATTTACTTTAAACTTGGCTGCGCCATCTGGTAGTGGTAAAAGTCAGTTCGTTAAAAAATTGATCGAAAAATGGTTAAAACTTTTCCTAAAAAAATAGTTTGGTGTTATGGAGTTTAACAAACGTTGTATGAAGAAATGCCGAATATCTCCTTTCATGAAGATATTCCATCTAATTTGCAACAGTATTCGAATGCGTTAATTGTTATAGACGATCTTATGGGCAAGTTATGAAATGATACCCATTTAACAAAATTAGTTGTAAAATTTTCGCATCACAGAAATTTAAGTATAATTTTTGTGGTACAGAATATTTTTCATAAAGGGTGTTGCGACATTGCCATCCTGTGATGACCATGTCGTGCCGGTTCCGCGTAAGCTAGAGGTGAGGGATTATCAAAATGATGAGGCATAGTAGTTCTTAATACAACTTTTATTAAGAATAACTTATATTACTTAAATTCTAAGTTGACAATTTTAATTTAAAAAGTGAGAGTTAACACTTAAATTAAAACCCGTTTTATTTTAAGTCAGATCACGCAACTAGATCCTTTATCTCAATTATAATTACTAATACGATTCATCTAATTACTTATATCAAATATTACCTTTTGCAGATCTCCTTCCTTTACCTAAAGAGAGATAGCTATAAATTCACTTCGTATAAGAAGATTCCAACTTCTTTATATTAGGCTTCTATTCCTTCTAAAGCTATCGGACTGCTAACTCTTGATCTGCAAAAATTCCACACTAAGCTATCTTCAAACTTGCCGTGTTATTGATCAGAATGATTCCACACTACTATCTCTAAGCTTGCCGCGCTATATCTTATCATCAAAGTTTCTATCCTTTTAATAGTATATCTCATTTACATATTATTTTGTTTATCTTCTTGGTATTGGGTTGGAAAAGTTTTGCCTTTCGTGGCCGTCAAAGAACATAGGAGTTATGTTAGCAGAAAGACGCGAGAGACGTCAAAACCCCCCTCCAAGAAAGAAAAACGTGATTTACTTAAGGGTTCTCAATGCCCTTAATAAATTACGTGTCTAAATCTCTATTTCTAAATTTCTTCGCTTTCTGAGTTTTATTTAAATTTTAATCTTAAACCCTCATTTTAACTTTTTATAATTTCCAATATTTATCTTGACTTTAATTTTCATTACTTCATCTTAGAATTAAATTTAATATTCAATTTAAATTTAAACTCGTGACAATAAATTTTACTCCCAAAAACTAGGCCAACATTAATATTTCTGTTTAATTTATGCCCACTCTCACTTTTTACATTCAATTTTTTAAAATATTTATACATTAAATTTTCTAAAAACAAATATTCTGGGTGCGCAGACCCCAAACTTTTACTCTAACACTTCATATGGAGCTGGTACTTCCGCTCCTTCTTTGTTGAAGCTATAAATTTCATACTTTTCAAGATTTTCAGGGTCAGTCTCCTGAAATAAAACTTTTTAGTCCCTATTTCCATAATATTAATCAATTTCACAATTATTATATATTATTTATATATCACAATAAATTTTCATCTCCATCCCCACATCTGGTTCCAAAAAACTCCCAATGAGCCGCGCAGCGCCGTTATTATTATTGTTATTTCCCTGACTACGCCGCGTTTCCCTGAACCAGATGCCTCATAATACGTAACAATACAAATAACATATATATATACATATTTTACAAATTTCAAACATTTTTCAATAAACTATTATAACAAATAACCAAAGGAATTTTCAGCATCTCACGAAGTCATACATCGAAGCAAACAAATGTGTGATTACAAATGTTTTCTTCAGAAAAAAAAAATTTTTAACAAGTCAAAAGTTCCAAAATTAAATAAACACTCATTGTAGTGTTTGACTTGGCTTATAACTTTTAAGCATCGCCCGAGACTTCCTTCTTTGCAATAATTCTTCCGACCACTTGTTGGAAGATCATAAAAAATGAAACAATACAACCTGATTTTTATATTTTTTCTCCCACCATCACGTCCAACGATGAGGTGCTATCACTCTTCTTTCCTCGGTTGTACTGGAATTTCTTGTTGTAAGGCTTGTAATCTCCTTGTCGTCCTTTTCCTTTACTTCCCTATTGTTTCCTTGGCTGGTCGGGGTTCTTCTGTTCTCCGTCGTGGCCTTAAGTTGTATCTTGCTTCATCTGGAACTTCTGTGCATTCTCTTTTGTTCTTTTTCCTGCTTCTAGAAATAGTACTGGATGACATTTGTCTTTTATTAATTTTATTTGTTCCCTTTCTTTGCCACTTTCTTTGTGGTCCACTTGCCCCCGACACACCTGATCTTTTAATACCCCTATTATATCTAAACCTTTTGTTTTTATTTTCATTCCCAAATGAACTAGGTAGTGATCTGACCAGTGATTTGTTTTTAATGGGTCCTCTCTGTATTTTTATATTGATTTGATTGGTTACCAATCCCTTTTGCCTCTAACTTACGTTTCACCGCAGATTTTTCTGTCCCATAGTGTGACTCATTTAATCCTTGATGTACTTTTTCCGAAGTACGAGTTTCCTGACTTGATCTTATACTATTTGGGATACCTGTTCCTAATTCGACCTCGTCACATTTCCTATGACGATATATTCTTATTTGATCTACGTTAACCGTTAATCTTTTTCCTGATTTCCATATTACAATATTATTGTTATTTTTTACTTCTAATACTCTATAAGGTCCTTCAAATTTTTGTTTAAATTTAGCGCAGACTTTGTTGGTTGCTGAACTTAAAGGGTGTGTTTCTAATAAGACCCAATCATTTACCTTTATTTTTATGTCTTTTCTACGTCTATTATAATATCTTTCCCACCTTTCCTGTTTAATTTTCGTACTTAGTCTAGCTTCCTTAAAGCTTTTTTCGATATTTTGTATTTTGAACTTTCCGAGATCATAACTAGTTTTTGAAATGGTGTAATCAATTTTCGACCCAAAAATAATTCAGCAGGTGATTTTCCCGTTGTTTCATTCACCGCCGTACGAATAGCGTAAGCAAACTCACGTAAGAATTGATCCCAAGTATCGTGTTGATCATTAACATAATTTGCAATCATTTGCACTATATCTCGATTAACTCTTTCAGTCCGATTTGCTTGTGGTCGATATGCAACAGTCTCACATGCCTTATGCCTAATCTTTCACTTAAGTGCTCAAAAATTTCGGATATAAATTGGGGACCATTATCACTTATTAATTTTATTGGAGCTCCATAACGCGATATAAAGTTATCAAAAAATATCGCTATTATACGAGATGAGGCCTTTTAGAGGTATAATTTCAGCCCATTTGCTGAAATGATCGGTTATTACTAAAATATAGCGATTACGTCTTATTCTCGATATAGGATACGGGCCTAACAAATCTAACGTCACTATCTCATTTGGATAATTTGATATAATTGGATTTAATCGATCAGCTGCTAACGCGTTTTTATAGTTATTAACTTGGCACATATGGCATGTAGAGACATATTGATCAATGAATTTTCTCATGTACGGGAAATAACAAACGTCCGAATTTTATGATACGTTTTAAATCTTCCCATGTGTCCAGCTATTGGCTTGTCATGAAATTCTCTCATTATTTCATTCCTTAAAGATTTTGGAATGTATACACGCATTTCACCTAATGACGTTGCGTGTTTTGCATAAAATAACAATCCTTCAATTAAACGGAAATCGTGGGACCAATTCTCACATATCGTTGCATTAACCGAGTTATCTTCCGGGTTTTCTAAATATCTATAGATATGACCTAATTCTGGGTCATTTTTCTGTTCTGTTATTAATTGTTCCCGCGAAGTAAGTACTAAATCCTTGATTATGGCACAATTAAATTTTTCTCCCACTATACTTTCCACGGGATTCCTTGATAGTATGTCAGCCACTGCATTTTGAGTTCCCGGTCTATGTTCCCATTCTATATTGAATTCTGCTAATTTGAGTGCCCATCTAATCATCCTACTCGACAAATTTTTGCCATGTGTTAGGCGTGTTAAGGCCGCGTGATCCGTTATTACTTTAATGGGCAATATTCTAAATATTTTCGTTTTTAACGCCCATACTATTTTCCTAGACTTTTCTCTTTCGGTTTGATAAATTTCCTCTCTGCGTTGTTCGGTGTACGTGACGCAAATACCATGGCCCTGTTTTGTTGGTTAAGTACTGCTCAAAACCCAATGGGGCGGAAAAATTTTAAAAATAACTCGAATGGCTCCTGAAAGTTTGGAAATTTTTTAAAACTGGCGTTTTTGTTACCCCCTTTCCCTTGACCTTTTTGAATGCCTTTTTGTGCTTCATTGGACCAGACAAATTTTTTAAATTTTCGTTTAAGATTATAAGTGGCTCACAAATATCCGCATAATTTTTAATAAATTTCGCGTACCACTGGGACATCCCCCTAAAACTTGGACACCTCTTTTTGGGGGTTACGGGGCGGTTTCATCTCTTGTATAGCTCAACCTTTGTCTCATCCTTTTTTAATTCCTTCTTTACTAATAATTAATCCTAAATATTTCAATTCATCCCCTTTTAAAATTTTCACCCTTATTTAATGTAAATCCCCACCCTTTTAACAACAAAAAAACTTCCCTTAAATGTTAAACATGGTGAGTGAATGATGGAACGAGATTATCACGTCATCCATGAAAACACCCCAAAACCCCCTATCCCCGGGTTTTTTAGGATTATGTAAATTCCTTTTTTTAAAAAGGTGGGAGCTGCTCTGAAAAACCCAAATGGCACCCGCTTAAAACAAAAGTGCCACTTTTACTACAAATGCGGTCTTAACAATATCACGGGGGTTTTTACTGCCATTTGAAAGTACCCACTTCTTAGATAAAAAGAGATGACATTATTTTTGGTTATATGGTATGTTCGTTAAAAATAAATCTTTTAACGGTAAAAGGGTACCCTTGGAATACTTTGTGATCAATTTAATTTTCTATAGTTTTGCAAATCTATATGTTTCCCGGTTACCCGGTGGTAACCCTTATTTTTTTGCATAATACAACAGGTGAGGGTAGGGGGATTGAATTGGAACAATCGTTTCCTCTTGTAAAAATTTTTTTGTATGTGAAAATCTATTTTCCTTTGCTTAGTCCCGATCATACCTAAAGGCCTTAAAGCTACTGGGGGGTTTTATCCCCCGTGCCCAATTTCATGGTATAAAACATGAGTAAAAACCTGGTTTTTTGAAAAAAAACCCCTTTAAAACTACTAAAACAAATTTTAGTTTTTTTTTTTTCTACCCCCCCAAATTTTTTGTCTTAAAAAACCCTTTTTCCCAACCCTTTTTCCTCTTTAAATTGGGGTTTCCCCCACCTTATTTTTTTTTCTGGAATTTTTAACGATTTTGGGGGAAAAACCTAAAAACGATTCTTGACCCCTTATGAAATCGATACCTAGAATACATGGGTTTCAAATCTTTCAACACATGAAATGACCAATTCCTTTCAATTGTCTGATCCGAATATTCAAATTTTACAATCCCCCGTTTTGGCATTTCGCACCCTTTGTTATTACCTGGGCTCGCGATTTTAATTTGTTTTAGAAAAATTTTTCTATAACCCTTTTTCCCCTTTGGGGTTTTTTCTGCTCCGGTGTCCCATTTGCGCTTTCAAAAATGTGTTATTTAATAAAAAAAGGAAAAGTGTGGAAATTCTACGGGTGAGCCCCATATGGAGAAAAATCCTTAGTTCTCTCTTGTGACATCCGAGGTTGGTCATTAACCCACAATATTTAATCGTCCCCTTTGCGTCCCATCGCCTCGATTGAAATTTTCACTCGAACCCTTTTTTCTACGGTCCCCCCTATTAAAATTATTCATTTCCCATTTCGGGAAAAGGTAACCCCTTTCCTTAATCTTTGATCATTAAATTTTGAAACCTATTCCCCTCGAACCCTCTATTATTTTGACGGCTATTCTCGTAAAAATTTTCTGTTTTTGGTTTTAGCTTATTTCCCGAATTCCCCCAGTTTCTACCATTAGCTTCAAAAATTTGGCATCCTATGCGCATTTTGACCTCGTCTTTTTTATATTATCGTTCTGATAACCCCTTTGTAATTTTTCAAAAATATCTCTCTTCGAATTTAGCCAAGACTTCTAAAAGTTTATCGTGTTTTGTGGTTGGCCCCCCACATAGTCCTGTATCTTTGGGTTTGAGTCGAACTAAAAAATGATCCACTAAATTCCGGGACATTCTAATTCTAAACCCCCCTTTTTAGGGGAATCTATACAGAAAACAGTGGATCCCGATTTCTTCCTGCTGGGGTGCGTAGAATTGGGCCCGTAGTTCTTTTTTATTTTTGACCGCGGGAAAAAACCTTCCGCTAATTCAGCTTTTGAGCTGGCCCCTGGCTGTATTTTGCCAACAACGATCCCAAAAATCGAATACGAATCTTGAGCCTTTCCCCCGAGATGACTTTTTTTAAATAAAACACATGACAGATTACTTGGGATTTCAAGTAACTTTTATGTTATTATCAATACACTCTATAAACTCTGCAATGTTCTCCCGACCCCGAAAATTTCATTTCAGGTAGGGAAACCTTTCTTCCACCTACTTTCCTAACCCAGGGTTTTTATAAGTTCGGGCGACATTGCCATCCTGTATTTAAACCCTGTCGTGCCGGTTCCCCGTAAGCTGGGGTGAGGGTTATCCCAAAAAGATGAGACAAGGGAGTTCTTAATACAACTTTTATTAGAATAACTTATATTACTTTAAAATTTTAAGTTGACAATTTTTTAAATTAAAATGGGGTTAACACCCAAATTAAACCGTGTATTTAAAGTCAGATCCCCAAAATAGATCCTTTATCTCAATTTAAAATTTCTAATACGATTCATCTAATTACTTATATCCCAAAAATTACCTTTGCAGAAACTCCTTCCTTTTCCTAAAAGAGAGATAGCTATAAATTCACTTCGTATAAAAGTTCCCAAATTCTTTATATTAGGGCTTCTATTCCTTCTAAAGCTATCGGACTGCTAACTCTTGATCTGCAAGATTCCACACTAAGCTATCTTCAAACTTGCCGTGTTATTGATCAGAATGATTCCACACTACTATCTCTAAGCTTGCCGCGCTATATCTTATCATCAAAGCTTCTATCCTTTTATAGTATATCTCATTTACATATTATCTTTGTTTATCTTCTTGGTATTGGGTTGGAAAAGTTTTGCCATTAATCGTGGCCGTCAAAGAACATAGGAGTTATGTTAGCAGAAAGACGCGAGAGACGTCACAGTGTGATATGGTCCCCCTATGGTCCCCCCTATCTAAATAATTATATTATCCGCCTACTCTCACTTCTGATAATATTACAAGTCCTAATATCAAATAATCAGTCCTACCTTAATCCAAACTAAGATTCAATCACTGTAAGGAAACGTCTGGGCACACGTGCAATGGTATGCACCTTGTAGCAATGGCTGGGTATCCCGGTAACTTTACGATAGGCTGTCAATTCACGCTCGTACTTCTTCCAAACATAACTTTCCCCAAATTGCCATACTGCTTACTGAGACTTCTGTTCTTTTAAAAGCTATCTTATTTTCATTTATTCTTCGCATTTCACTTCTTAGATTTTGGTTGGAAAAGAAATGCCATTAATCTTGGCCGTCAAAGTTCCCAGAGGTTATGTTACAGAAAAGACGCATGAGCCCGTCACAAGGGAAAGAAATTGGAGAAATTTCCTTAAACGCTCATTATCTTATATTATTTAAAAATCGAAGAGATCAATCGCAAATTACATATTTAGGCCGCCAATTATATCCTCTTAAAGTAAAATTTTTTCAAGAATGTTACGAAGATGCCACATCAAAACCGTATGGATACTTACTTATTGATTTAAAACATGAAACTGATGAATCCTTGCGTGTGCGCACAGGTATGTTTCCTGGAGATGTTTTTTTTATGTATATCAACCTCGATAGCCTATTACTTTGAAACAAATAAATAGATTCAAATTGTTCAATGAATATTCATTAGTTCACAAGATGCCAGTGTGTTCTGAACAAACTTTAGAGCTCTTAAAACTAATTTCTAAAACAAAAAACTCAAAATCTATTTTGAAAAAGTGTTCAAAGAAAGAAATAAAAACTTTGTGCGAGTGTGTGCTGAATGTTTTATGTGGTAACATATCATTGACTAAAATTTTAAAAAAATTGCTTATCTCCCTATAAAGAGAGCTTAAGAAAGCTTTCTTACAAAAAACACCTCTTAACCAGAAAAAGAAAATTTTAATTCAAAAAAGAGAAGGATTCCTATTGTGACGTCTTCGATTGGGGTGAACCTCACCCTTCCATTCATTCTAAGTTTTATGGCTCCGAACAGGTGTGAGTGACAAGCGCACGTGGCGTGACAAGTGTACGTGGCCATGGCGTCCTTAGTTTCCAGACAGACCAGGAATGTATTTGTGTTTGCTGCACAAATAGTACACGAATGTGGCCCGGGGACGAGGACAGACATTTGTGGTCTGCCAATGAGAAGAGACGAGGGGCGTGTTGTGGACCCACCCCTGGTGTTTAAAAGGGGTTTTTTTCAGGAGACGAGAGAGAGCCCTGGATGGAGAAAACTTGAGAGGAGCCCTGAAAAAAAAGGGATTGGAGAGGAACGAGAGGTGAGACGATGAACGCTGGTGGCGTGGAGAGTTGAGCGAGTGCCTTTCGGGAAAAAGGATTGAACTCCCGTGAGATAGACTGTCTGCACCGGTTTGGCATATAACTTGGACTTTATTACTTCATAAATAGTAACCTGTGAAGCAAATAAATAATACTTTTATTTTAAAATTAGGCTGTGTGACATATGTTTCTTATCTACTTACGACGTTACATCTATATATCTATCTCTCTCTCTCTATATATATTAAATTGGTGGCAGCGGTGGGATCCGGCATTTGAATAAATAGATGCCCGAATCCTTAGTTTTTAGTCGAAATAGAAAAATGCCAGCCGTGTGCGAATGTGATGAGAGAATTTTAATGCCCGCCTGATTTTGGGAGCATCGACTTCAAGAGGTTTCTGTTCCTGCTAGTGATAAAGCGTGCCCGCCTGATTTTTGGAAGTGCCAGCTGTGAGAAGTGCCGGATACAAGTGTCTCCCTTTACTGCCTGATGAATCAACGAGGATTTAAGAGGACCTGTTTGCCCGTTTGTTTTGATGGACGTTCTTCAAGAGTCCCCAGTGTCAAGACGTCATGAGTTCCTGCCTGTTTGTGATGAGTGTGGTTTTTAAAAAAGTGCTTTGTGTGTTTAAAGAGTTCCTGAGTGTTCCTATGTCTTCGTCTACAAATTTTAAGGTGAGTCTTTTCTTTGAGATTATTTTCGGGGCAGCAACTGAGTATTGATTTGGTATTTAAAATGTGTTAAATAAGGAATATAAAGACTAGGTAAATTTAGTAAACAATAAGAGGCTAGAAAGATTTTTAAATTTTGTATGAAGTGTATAAATGTGCGATATTAGTATTGTTGTTTTAGATCTGTGAAATTTAGTATACAGTAGTTATACTTGTGTTGACACAGTATTGTGTAGGATATTGTTGAGGTTATAGATTTGTGAAATTTAGTATACAGTAGTTATACTAGTAGCGTTGAGGTACAGTGTTGAGTAGGTTATTGTGGTTTTAGATTTGCGCATATTTGTGAAATATAGTTAAGTCTAGGTCTAGTGTATTGTTAGTATACCTTGAGTCCTTGTATAATTTTTGTAACGATTAAGTTTAGATTTGGTTTTGTGTGTATTAGTGCACCATGGCGTTTCTGTTAAGAGAAAGAAAAGACGTATTGTTAGAAGTTGCGGAAGAATTAGGGGTGGAAGTTGATATTACTTTACCCAAGCTAGAATTTAAAAAGAGAATTTGTGAAAGTAAATACTATAATGATGAAGTAGCTAAATGTTTGTTGGAGGGTATTTTGAAGGAAAAACGGGAAATTAAGGAATTCGAGGAGCGTAGACTAGCTAGGGAATTTGAGTTAGAAAGACTAAGAGCTCAACTCAGAAATAAGTTAAAAGAAAATGAATTGAAGTCAAGGAATAGGATTAACAATCTCGCAAATGTTTATTGTTTGTCAGGAAACCGTACCGCAGAAGTTAGTGAACCGGTTAGTAAGTGTAGGCCGTTAATTAACCCGGTAGTTAAGAAAAGTGTGGAGAACGCCACGTCTTGTGGTTTTGAAAATGAGATTTGTGACCCCCCGTGAGATGGACGAACGTTTCCCCCCCGTCTGAAGTAAGAGGGATAGGAACAGAAAATAGTAACAGGTTTAAGGTTGAGAAAAGGGAAAGAAATCGATGTGGATAGAATTGGTGATTGTGAAAGGAAAGTGGGGTCGATTGCAGGTGGAGAAAGTGTTAGAGCAGTCGCGATGTGTGCACAGCGGGTAATAAATTCCGATGAAATAGGAGATGGTTCTTTAGAATTGATAGGAGGTAAGGGAGTGGTAAACCCTGAAATCTTGATTTGTGAAAATAACTGCGAAGAAAAGAAGATACCATTGTGACGTTAACGGGTGGTGAAAAGCAGTTAACAGTGGATCATGAAGGTTTTCGAAATCATACAATGGCTAAGATAGCAGGGCAGTTAAATGGGGGAAAACATATGTAAAGCAGATGTGCGGGGAGGCTTGAGAGGTGAGTTAACATTGCGTTTGCCTCTCTCAAAACCAAAGGAGATTCATAAGAACCGTTTAAAGACGGATAATAGGTCTAGCTTTAGTTCAGAATTTAATTTCGAGATAGATTTACCCCGAAAAAGAGATCGCAGTACCATTTATCGTCTTAATTTAATAAAATTGTACCATAGGAAGCCGGATTTTTTTTTGGCAAATTTGGTTATGGAGAATAGCTTGGAGGGAATAGTGAAAGATTCCGAAATTTTCTATTCGGTAAAGCTATTTATGGATTTTGACTTCCAGGGTATTTTAAGGGAAAGTCAACTGTATTCTAAATTACCGCCTGATCGAAGTAACTGTTTAAGAATGATTAACACTAAAAAGAAAGGTTTCCCTCCAAATCCTGAGACGATTTCTTTAAGACACAGGGATATTAATTTAAATACGGGAAAGCTGTATTGTACTCGTAAAACTTGTTGTACATCCCAAATGTTAATTAATTCGCTACGAGAGGATACAGAGTATATTTTAGATTTAGGTGGAAAGGGGATGGGGCAGTCCAACTGTACTCTGCCAGTTGTTTGATTAGGAAGAATGAGTCAATACCCGTACCCGCGTAATAAATGTATTAAGTGTGGGAATTTGAACCAGGTGACGCGAGCCGAGATTTATCTTTTGTTAAAAATGGAAGGTTTGGTAGAAAAGAATAGCGCGGCATCGTGGGTCACTGCACTGGATTTGTGGAAGTGGTATTTTCGTCGTTCTCTCATGATGAGTTATCCGAAGTATGCCACATGCGTTATGCCACTTGGCATGTACATTATTAAGAAAGTGAGGTTTAAGTTTGTATGTGCTTTTTCTTATGGATGTAATTTAACGACTCAGATTTTGAGATGGTTAGAGCAGATTGATGTATCACGAATGGTCGATATAGACATTCTGATGCAAATTTGGAAAAGTCGTGTAAAGCAACTTGACTTTGTATTAAAATGGTTGAGTAGGGTTGAGTCGGCAGTCAGATCGAGCAAAGGTAAATTGGAGCAGTCGGAAAATTTGTTCCATGTACATAACATAGACTTAGTAAATTCATTGCATGAGCTAATGAGGTATGTTTATTATATTCCCAATTAAAGTGTCTAATTTTCCTCAATAACTAACATAATGGAAGACAATACCATGAATTATGAATAACTTGTCATAATGGTTGTGAGAATGCCTACCGATAGCCAAAATCTAACTTAATTTAGAAAGTCTTGATTTAAACTTCTTAATTAAAAAAAAATTTTACTGTTGTTTGCAAAGCTTGGAATTTATAGGTGTTTATTTTGTTTATTTAATATCGTTGGAATTAGTAGATGGTGTAACGTCGTCAGTAGTTAGCACACAAGAAAATTTGTCACAGCCTCATTTTAAAATTAAAACAGTTTTTAATAGCTTCACATATGTTACTAAAAGTCCAATAAATATGCCAAGCCGGGCGGACCGTCTATTTCTCTGGAGGTCAATCCTTATTCCGAAAGGCACTCGACAATCCCTTGCTTTTCCGGGCTCCTCTCCAGTTTACTCCATGGTTCTCTGTTTCCATCCAGGGCTCCGTCCGTCTCACTCCAGGGCTCTATCCCTCTTTCTTCCTCTCCGTCCAAGTCTTTTCAAGTTTCTTTCCTCTCCGTTCAAGTCCCTTCTTCTCCCCCCTTCTCCTCAAAATCAAAGCCTTTTAAACACCAGGGGAGGTTCCACCACACGCCCCTCGTCTTCCTCATCGGCAGGTCAAAAAAATGTCTGCCCTCGTTCCCGGGCCACTTTCGTCTCCCATTTGCGCGGCAAACACAAACACATTCCTCGTCTGTCTGGAATCCAAGGGTGCCATAATTCTCATCCAACTTCTGAAATTTCCATTCATCTCACCACCTGGGCCTCATAGCCCTATTCTCTAGGCACCGACTTTCATACAGGCTTCGTCTATTCAGGACTTTCATACAGGAATGCCTATTGTCACCGGCATTCTTTAGCCATTGTAAATTCCAGACCCAATGTTTGCGCTTGTCCGAGGCCAAACAACAAACAATGACCTCATGGCCACCTGCTCTTGTCACCCAACGTCTGTTTGGGGCCATAAAACTTCAGATGAATAGAGGGGTGAGGTTCACCCCAATCGAAGACGTCACAATGGGAATAAGCAATTCTTTGGATTTGTGATAGGTGTGAATTAATATTTGTATGAGTATGAGTGTTTGTGTGTGTGTGTGTGTGTGTGTGTGTGTGTGTGTGTGTGTGTGTGTGTGTGTGTGTGTGTAAGATGGAACGATATTATGTGTTATTGAAAATCTTTTGTGTCTCTTAGTAATATATATACTCACAGATGTTTAACACAATTGATTGAGCGATTTGATGTATTAGAATTAGTGAAATATTATGATTTGATTTAACTTCTTTAAAACCCTAAAAATTTAAGGTGTGATGTAACTTACAAAAAAGGAAAAAAAGCCCAAGATTCGGAATTTAAGTTTTTGTTGTAAAGTGTACGTTTTATAGAATTTTGGATTCATTTATTTATTTTACTTTTGATTGTATTGGTTACTTGGATTGCTGTCCTGATCAGTCTCATTGATAAGACAACCTTTCGGTGTGAAATGTTAAGAACTGAACTAACCTGAGACCAGAGCAGTCCAGTGAAATGGACCTTTTCAGGGGGAAGGAGTTGTGACGTCTTCGATTGGGGTGAACCTCACCCTTCCATTCATTCTAAGTTTTATGGCTCCGAACAGGTGTGAGTGACAAGCGCACGTGGTGTGACAAGTGCACGTGGCCATGGAGTCATTGTTTATTGTCTGACCTCGGGCAAACGCCGACACCCCGTCTAGGAGATTATAATGGTCAAACAGAGCCGGGACCCATTGACAATAGGCGAGGCCTGTATGAAAGAATCCTGTCTCCTCGGCCGGTGTCGAGAGAATGGGATTATAGAACCCAGATGGTGTGATGGATAAGGGTGTTCAGAAGTTAGATAAGAATTATGGCGTCCTTAGTTTCCAGACGGACCAGAAATGTATTTGTGTTTGCCGCACAAATAGTACACGAATGTGGCCCGGGGACGAGGGCAGACTTTTGTGGCCTGCCAATGAGAAGAGACGAGGGGCGTGTTGTGGACCCGCCCCTGGTGTTTAAAAGGGGTTTTTTCAGGAGACGAGAGAGAGCCCTGGATGGAGAAAACTTGAGAGGAGCCCTGAAAAAAAAGGGATTGGAGAGGAACGAGAGGTGAGACGATGAACGCCGGTGGCGTGGAGAGTTGAGCGAGTGCCTTTCGGGAAAAAGGATTGAACTCCCGTGAGATAGACTGACTGCACCGGTTTGGCATATAACTTGGACTTTATTACTTCATAAATAGTAACCTGTGAAGCAAATAAATAATACTTTTATTTTAAAATTAGGCTGTGACATATGTTTGTTATCTACTCACGACGTTACACTATCTGTTTTATTACTTGCGGCTGTTTCCGTCATCAGTTCTTTAATTCAAAATGGAATTAAGCAAAAAAATTTGTACTGGTACCCGAAGAAAGAGTTCAAGTAACGGAACACTTATCGGAACTTGATCAACGCATGAAAAACATTCTCCATAATAAGGATTTAACGGAAGAAGAAAAAAACAATTCTCTGTTTACAAGTTTTACAAAAATATACGCACTTTTCTAATAAAAATCGAGAAGAGTCTGAATCAATTCCAAATGAAACATATGTATCAAAAATTCAAGAAACGGAATCATTAAAAGAAAATCTAAAAGAGTCAGTAGTAAAGACGGATAAAGAAGTGTTTGAGGATAAATTTTTAGAATTTTTCCAGCTAGGTATAAAGAAAAAGCAAAAAAAAATATTTTCCAGTTTTAAGGTATCCGAATACATTCGGAAACATGATTTTGCAAAAGCGTGTAAATGTATAATTTTTATGATATTTAGTGTCACTTAGATTAGACTACATGTATAAAATTGTTTTAAGGACATTATGACAAAAAAAAATTACTTAAATACAATATTTCGGCAAAAAATTAACTTAGAATAACCTTTTTTCCAAATGTTCTCCTTTTGTAAAAAATGCTTCTATTGTATTAATATTTTGCCTGTATATAGCTCAGACCTCTGTACAGAGGTTCAACTAGAATTTTTGAAACGCATAACTTGGAAGTCGGTTTATCCATGTTTTACGAAAACAGAAGGGAGAAATTTTAAGAAAATACGCCGATAATTATTTCAAATTGTTGCAACTCTGAAAATAATTAGAATTTTTCAAAAATCATAGTTGAGCCTCTGTACAGAGGTCTGAGCTATATACAGGCAAAATGTTATTATAATAGAATCATTTTTCATAAAAGGAGAACATTTTGAAAAAAGATTATTCTAAGTTAATTTTTTGCCAAAATATTGTATTTAAATAAATTTTTTTTGTCGAAATGTCCTTAAAACAATTTTATAAATGTATTCTAATCTGAGTGACATTAAATATCATGAAAATTAAACATTTATGCGCTTTTTTAAAATCATGGTTCCGAACGTAGTCGGATACCTTAACCTTTTGGAGACGGCGGTTTTCAGTTGAAAATTTTCCACAGGACGGCACTTTTCGCCACGCTGACTTCCCCCCTTTTTGTCACTGATTGATGCTACCGTACACCGGCGGACAACAAAAGCAAGATAGCTGTTAGTCTCCTGCTGTACAATGGGGATGTCCGCGCCTTAGAAAGTCCCTAAATACTAAGATTTCCCTTTCTTAGGGAAACATGTGTTTTCTTGGAATACGGTGTAATAGTTACTAATGATTTCAGTTCAAGAAATCTAAAAAAAAATTATTTATTTATTTTTTAAAAAGGAGACGATTCCTTACAATTTAACCTGCCCTTCCCCTAGATTTCATCTTCAGTATTTTTAAAGTGAGTGAAATAAAAAATTTATTATTATATAAAACAGTGCAGATAAAATATAAAGCATTGCGTAAAAAAAGCCTTTATTTCATTTTAATCAAAGATACAGAAAATTTAACAAAAATTTAATTAATTTTTATTCAAGTAGGGTATTATTTATATTTTTGATTTTCTATTAAATCCATTAAAATATGTAGAGGTATTATAAATTCATTTTCATTCTATTAAATGCACGGGAATCTGTTACACAAACTTAGTATGCAGGTGTCAAAAATAATCAAATTATAAGAAATAAATAACGTAGTTTTAGGTAGAAATTATAAGGTATGTGTAATCAGACTCTATTATAAATAAAAGAAAAAGTAAAATACTTTGAGCTTCCATGTCAAAATGTAAAATTTAGATTTTCTTAGATCGTTAAAATTATTCGCTAAAATAATTTAGTTTTTTTTTGAAGCTCTATCTTCTTTTAAGTAAGTATCTGCTTTTGAGATACATGCATGCGGCTTCAATCAAAGAAGAAATTACTTGGGAATATGTGTTTTGTTTAAAAGTTGTTGTACGTATTTGCAACATATGTATTCAATAGACATCGTCAAAAAATCAACTATTCCTTTTGGGAAACTGCACTGATAATGATTTATAATTGTTTTCTCTTTTTAGGAAATACATTTGCGAATATATATCATCATACTCTTAATCTATTCTGTTTTGATACATTAAATTCATATACTTAAAGAATACTTTAGAATAATTCTAAATTTTATTTACAAGCATTTTCAAAAATTAAAATGATATTTTCCTTTGATCTAATTCTTCATATATGTTGAAAATTATGATAAACATTTACTGCGACAAATAAATGAATGAACGGAAGGTAGTTTTTCACATTATACTATAAAATGTAGAATATCCTAAGGGCTATAAACGTTGGTGCATATTATTAAATAGTGCCACATTGTAGTCGTTTCATGTTTTTATTTAAAATCCATAGAGTTACTTGCACAGATGATACGCCTTAAGTCAAAATCCTTACGTTGTCGTGGTGTGTGGAAATTAGAAGAGAGAGTGGGGGCTCTAGCTCGGCTATCGTTCTCGTACTTGATCGTTATTTAAATTACGAGGTCATGCCATTACTTTGTTCCTAATGGAACTTGTAAATGAAATATTAATAATTTATCCACGTGGTTTCGAAAAAGGCCAAATTTTAAATACACACATAGAAATTTAAATTATATTTTCAAAAAGTAATAAGTGTTTTCATTAGTAAAAAAGGAGAGAGAAATGCTTTTGAATTTTTTAGAATACCTGGTAGTAAAACGCAAACAATAGCTGGTTATCAAGAGATAAAATCAATATGACTGCAAGCACTGGTATGAGGGCTTCATGTATCTCGATAAACTGATGCTATATAAAAGGATTGTATTGTTACTTTGTTTCGCGGTAATTGTTTTTGAAATTAATGACAACATATTGGGGTTTCTTAATTTTTCACCTTTTGGACAAGTTATATTCTTACCCTTTGCATAATCCTTACTTCTTATTTAAAATTTCAAAAGAAATGCATAATGCTTAAACTCTAAGATCACTGCTCTGATTTTGTGTGTGTGATTTTGTGCATAAGATAGAGCGAATATATTTCTACAAGCCAACTCCTTCTGATTAACATTCAAAACAATTACAAACCTTTCCTTCTCAACACTGTCTCCATAATCGGGATTTGATAACTGTGACAACAATTTTTTCTTTACTTTCTTCAAAACGAAGAAAGACTTTTACAGTTTTCAAAATATCACTCCCCGGTTCGTTTTGGACAGTGCCCTAAAAGTATTTGGGTCCTTTTAACCTTTGCTCTAAAAATCTAACACAATATGAGTTCTCCGAACGGTTATTTTAATTCTTCTGATAACATTCGCAAAGTAGAAGAGACTTTTGGAGACTTGGTCGGCAAAAGTTTCCTATTTATCCTATGTCCGACAATTTAACAGAAAATGATTTATTACGGCAATAAAGGGAAGAATAGTTTTCCGGCTACTTGAAAACAACCTTGGAAGATTTAAAGAAGGCAGATGTGCATTTCTACGTTTCTTACACCAAGAGGCATATGTTAATCAATAATGCCCAAAAAACTGAGAAAGAATCAACAATAATCAAGGGGAGAAGCATTCTTTGTCGATATAAAGATTTTTACAACTTGCTCATTTACAAAAACCATCTGATTCTGTATTCAGAGTTTCAAAGCGATTCCAATAGCCTTAAGTACATCGAACACTCCGTTCTTTATACTGGTAGCGCAGAAGTAGTGACTCACGAATAGAAAGACGAAAAGAGAAAAAAGAAAAGAAAAAAGAGAGACAAGAACATATTTCTTGCTTCAATATAACTATGTGTTAGACTAGGTTCTGGTGTATTTATTTTTCAAATAGATTTTAGGGCATTTTGCAAAAATTTTCGTAATTATTATTATAAACGAAACTTACTATATATATATTTTTTTTAAAAAAAAAAACTTCTTTACGTTTCAAAAAACCAGGAAATCCAACATTGTAGAACTTTCAGAAATCGTAATATATATAACAAAAAGCAAAAAATTTCATTCTTGTTTCTAAGTCTTTTGGATAAATCAGGGGCATTTTTCTTACACTGTAGAACTCGTAATATTCGTTTTCTACTAATTTGAAAGAAAAAAATATCGGGATTAATAGTTTGTTTTTTTATTTCGAAAACTCAGATTTTATACATCAATTGTCATAATAAAAAATGTCGAAGTTAGTTTCTTGCATTTTATAAATAAATTCGAAGGTTTAAATTGGATAATTTTAAAAATCTATAACAAATATTTCTGTAATTTTTTTGTTGCAAATATCTTTTTTTTCATTTTTTGTTATTTTTTACGTGACTAAAAAATTTTTTTTGGATACTTCGATACACAATTTTAAGTTTTCTTTTTAACTAAGCATAACGTAAGATAACAGTAAAAATATTTTTCTGTGCAGCAATATATTGTGTAATTATGAAAAAATTTTCATCAAAACCTAAATGCTTAAAATTGCTTAAAATTCTCCACAAATATACTTTTAAGCAGTTTTACATGTATGAAAATGTAGAACTGAAGTATTTTTAAATCTGACAGAGATGCATAGCTATACGTGTATTAGTATAGCATGCAGTAGTAAATACGTAATTAAAACTGGAAAATGGGTACATGTAACATATATTTATTAATATTACTAAAATATATATATTTATTTGTGAAAATAAAAGAGGAACTTAAATATTGAAAATTAAAAAAAAATTTTTCCAAATAATTAAATATTGTTTAACTTCAACTTTATATTAATCCAATTTCATATTTTAATAACAAAAATTTATTCTAGGTTAAAATTTGTCATACAATAAAAATTTGGAGTATTAATAGAATTTATTGCATTACAAAAGGGAAATAAGTTATTTATTATAAAGCAAATTTATTTAAAAAAGGTGTATTAATTTAAAGGATTTTACGAATTTTTTATAGTACGTATGCGTATGAATGTAAGCAATCAAAAATAATAAAATTTTCTAATTGAAGCAAAAGGAACAGTTTTAGAAATATGTAATATAATAAAGATTTTACTTTTAATAAGCGTGGGCCTTTTTGAAAACAATTATTAAATTATTTTCTATTAATATAATGAAATAGAATTTAGAGATGAATAAGTAAAAAAAGTGAAACAAAACCCCTTACAAAACCAACTTTATTAGCCAAAAGGATTAAAATCTACTAGTGAGGAACTTTGGCATAAAAGGGAAAAGAGATTCTAGGTAAGTGGGAAGAGAGGTGCTTCCCCGCCCCCTCTGAATAAAGACCGGTCAAGTGATTGACGTTTCTGGATTCTAATTGACACCACGGTTACTGAACGCTGTTAAAGGGGAAAGGAGAGCTTGGTCGCTACTCGACCAGCTGCGTCCTTTAAGGCTGTTCTTTTTGGTGGCACTATCGACCAGCCGTCCTCTAAAGGTTAAAGCTTCAAGAATCTTTCAGTTGGAATTCTGATGGTGAAATTATTTACAAAAACACTGTTATGCGAGGAAGTAATATTGCATTCCTCGTGAATGATTTTCTACGTAATCGAAAATCGGCACCTGAGGGAAGATATGTATTTTTAAGAGCGTTGAATGATGTAAATTTACCGAAACATCTAGATGTAAATAAAAAATTTTATCAGAAAAACAAAATTATCAAGAAACCATTAATGTATGCTCGCAGAAATGCATGGTTGAAAGCTTTGAAGGCTTTCATGATACTCATTTGATTAAAAAAAAATTGTCTCAATTGTCTCTTTATGATTTGAACAGTTTTCTTTTTCGGAGGAAAATTTACTTATTTGATAAAATTTCAAAAAGTTTCAAATAGATAATTGAATAAAATTATATTAATTTTTTAAAGGAAAAAAATGTATCATAGAATAAAATATATTAATTTTTTTTTTGAGAGAAAAAGAAATTTAACATAGAAAAAATATTAATTTTTTGAGAGGAAAAAAAAAAAATTAAAAAAAAAGACACAAATATTTAGTTTTATTCTATTTTTTATTTTCTAAACACAAATCTTGCACCATATCGCTTGTTTACAAATTGATACATTTGAAAATCATTTATATACATAGAATACATTATATTTATTTAAAATATAATGCATAGAATAGCCTTGGCTGCGTTTGGTCAAAAGTAAATACAATTGCTGTCAAACATTGGATGTTGGTGATTGAAACACTTTGGAATTCCATTATACATCTAAATAGGTAGTAGTACTAATGTTATAGAATACAGGAGATTGCCCAAAAGAGTAATGAAATTCTTATTCTCTTTTATCATTCACAAATACTGCTAACCAGTGGGTTCCGGGTTGTGATGAGTCATCAGAATTTACAATAGCACACATGTTTTCTTGCAAAGAAGGAAGCGTATCTCTAGAATAAACACCTTGGAAATAGGGGAACGTAGCCTTCTCTTGAAATAAGACTGTAAACATTTGCATTCTTCCATTCTTTAGTTTCCGAAATCATACAAGATATTTCTCGATTTGTTTATTTCGATTAAATTTTCAAACTCAGCGAAAACGATAACACATATGGTTTGTTCTAAAGATTTGCTGAATTTTAGTTCTAATCGCAAAAATTGCTATGTTTTATCAGACTTAAATGTTCTCCTGAAGAACATAAATCCAGTGAGAGGTTAAATCCAAATAATGTATATTTGAATCTTTATATTCTTTTCTAGAAATAAATATACCTCTGTCTTGACCCATTCGATCTGTCCCAACAGAGTTTGATAGGCACGTATGTATTGATTTTTAGTAAAATCGAGTTCTAATGGATTGTGAGGCACTGGTTGTCCAATAAAATTTAAATTAAAATGTTTAAACTCATAAGGAGATTTTGAAAATGCTCCGTGAAAAGCTCGTATCTACACATCACAAAAAGCTTTTCGGCATTTGGCTTCTGAAAATATGTTATCTTGAATAAAAGACATGGCACAGCTTTAGGAATCGAATACACTTTGCACAAGAGAACTCGGTTAATGGGATATTTACGCTTGATGCAAGTGTTTCCTTAAGACAAGAATAACTCAGGATTCACACGAACTTTCGTATGAATTAAGAAACATGATTCAAACAACTTTAAATCCTTACAGATCCTTTCAAACAAAATTCGGGCTTGCTTCATATTAATTTTATTTTCAAATCCACTAAATTGAGTAAAAGATTATCTTGATGAAATAAATCCGAATGTATACAACCAATCATGTCTATAGTTGCACTTTCTTTGAAAAATGCGGTTCTTTTCTTTAGACCATCATCAGAATCCTTGTAAAATAGTTCAGCCGTTAATTGGGAAGTTTTGCTGTCGTATCCATGGTTTAAGAGAGTTTCAATATAAGATTGATAGGGATATGTATTACTGGAATTGTGTGGAAACCACGCGACTTCTACATCTACTTGAGAAAATAATGAATGTAGAAATAAAAAAAAATTCACAGGTCCTATAGTATCATCTTTAGTAATAGGCGTATTGTCCACTTTTACTATTTTCGCTTTTACGTATATTTGTGTTTGACTGAGATCTATGTAATCTTCTACACTTCCAGAAATGTGAAATTCTACAGGTGCGTTATCGAATACGTTAGAAAGAGGGTGAAATTGTTTCCACTGCCCATCTTGAATAACTGTTTGAGTTCCTGGTAAGTTGAAAAGTCCCAATTCAGATTAACACATTCAGGAGAATCTTTAAGAATAAATTCCATTTTTACGAGTCGAAAATGTCACGTACACTCACTTTACGTGCTTTGGATTAAATGATTTTTTTCTGTTTCTTACGCTTTCTTTTATACTGTCCTTTCCCTATCATAGGCTGAATTCTATCAATAGCTTTTTGAGCTAATTTTTTCCCACTTTCTCTGCTTCATGTTTTTACAGCTTTTTAAAATTTTCTTCTGACAATACATCAGAGGCAATACGTGTCCCTGTCATTAATACTTCTTTTCCAATAGTTTTACCTCCTTTTACTAAAAACGGTAGAGCTGCTCTAAGCAATCGACGAAATATTCCTCCGATTCCATATCCCTTTTAATAATTAATGCATTTGTAATGAGTCAGACCTGAGCCTATTTGACCCGCATAATGGTCTTCAAATCTTTTAGTACAGCAAACGTATGGTACACTCATCTTGATCTTTTGTCTTCAAATGAGGGTATGGGAAATACGTAGCTTTATTTATAGTATTTGATATAAAGAAAAATGAGAAGCTTACTACTTTACCTCTTTCAAAGAGAACAAAATCACCTGAATTGAGTCTCAGTTCAGCTTGAATAGTTTGAAAAGAGTGTCTCACCAAAGGTAAGTATTGAGGTCTATCACACACACACACACACACACACACACAATATTGACTAATCATTTCCCCGTCTTGTTCTTTAGTTTGAACGATTCGCAATAAAGGAGCCTGTGTATCTCCCACAATTTGGGGTGAAATTAGATCGGAGTAAACGTAAAAAACTGAAAAATTAGACCATGCATCAGCAAAGAATTCACTTTTCATGTTACCCGTTATGATTGCATTGCGTTTGAATTCTAACAATTCGCCTAAATTCTCTAAAGAGGCTGCTGCAACGAACTGCAGTAATTTTTCACCGTTTCGTTGCTTTTATTGTAATTTATTGTGAACCGATTAGGATTTTTGCGTAAAGTAAGCTGTACGGCTGATATAATATCAAACATTGTTCTTTGCGTACATCATTGTTCGCTTAACAGTTGAAGAAATATTGCCGTCACCAACTTTGGATAGAAAACAATTGTTAGTTTCATTTACGTTAAGCCAAGAATGAGGATAGATGATTTTAGACAATCCCACTTCCCATTCACCATTTAAATAAACAGGAGAGGAGTAGTGAGTTTTGAAATGAGATATTTTTGTTTTCTGGAAAAGAAATTCATAGAACTATCAGAGGTAATGTTGCGTGAAATACGGCTTTGAAAAATGAGTCCGTAATAAAAAAGTTTAACTATTTATGCGCGATATCAGTCACCCAATCATTAACTTTTCAGGATAGTCCTAAAAATTTAACAAAATATTCCGTGATTTACAGTCTCTCTTTTGTTTTGATAACATTTACTCTACAGGATAGAAACCAGAGTCTACAACTTTTGTAATTCTGCAACTACTAATAAGTACCTTTAATCTCTTCACCTTGTAAATCTTTTTAATCTATAAACAATCAGTTTTTTGCGCGATTTCATAAACTAAAAATTTCTCTTCTCCAGTTTTGTTCGTATCCTTTTTTCAAAGTGAAGTTTTTGTTTATTAGTAAAACACTACAACATCCTTTCGATTTTAAATCTAAGGCTTTTAGGTTTCTCATTTCGAATCACCGTATAAAGTACACAACCACTTTGGCAGTTTATGCCTACTTACAGAAACAGGTTCCATTTTTAGTGAACGATGATACGAGTGATTATAATTGTGTATTAATTTATCAATGACGTCTGATGCTTAATTTTTAGTGGTAAATTCAGTGAAACTCTATTTCCACATTTTCTGTTTTTAATGGCACGGGTAAACAGCACAAGCAATGCCCCAGCTTTAGTTTTCATTGTTTGTAAAAATTTACATTCAGATTTTTTAGTAATTTTTGAAATATTTTTTATTTAAAAACTCATACAGGCATCATTTTTCAACACTTTGGAAGCTTCCTTTCCTTAAAAATAATTTCTAGCACAGACTTTAAACTTTTTTCCAAATTGGCAAGAGGGCTTGCCCCTTAAATTTTACGAAAAAATAAATCAGTAAGTTAACAAATACTTATAACCTTTATTAAATTCTGCTAAAGATTGCATATCCACTAAATCCGCTTGAAACTGACGATCAATATCGCATACAAACAGTCGATTCCTCACCAAGAAACTTATGTCGAACAGGTTTATGAAGAGTGTAAGCGTCTTTTGCGATAACAATCTTCACATATTTTTACTATATTTCCCTTTTAAGAGCGATGTAATGCCTCCACACCCCGAAAGCCTATTTGGAACTTCAGGATTTTTCGTAAGAGCGCTGCTGAAATACTTGACCGCTGTTACCGATGAAAAGAACTTGATTGAATGACTATTACAATTAATAATTATGCAATTTATACTGTTTGGGAGAGGCAAAAAGTTTATGTTTGAAAACATGAGCATAAATTGTCTCTTCCAGAAATATATTTTAATATCTTAAGCCTCTTTCTTGCTTTATCGGTATTTTCTCAATATGTTTACCGCAGTTCACTTCCGAATCTAAAATGAAACCAAGATAGGTAGGGTATTTACTATAATTCAAACGCTCACTCAATAGAAAAACTCAGAGGTATTTGTAAAAGATGCCTAGTAGTCATGAAAGAGAGGCTGACTGTGGGCTTTGAAGCATTGAATGTAATTTTTTGTGGTTGTCTGTAAACTCTGAATATTTACAAAGGACCTATTTAGCTGGGGATTCCATTTTTGCTTTTTACCTTCTCAGCTACTGGAAAACAAATTTAGAGGGTTACAAAGATTTGGCTTATCGATTTAGCAAGAAAACAGCTTGAGAGGCGGCTGTTACGACAAATGCTTTTGATTCTGTATCAAATTACTCACTCTTTCGGCTTATAGTCTATATAATTACATTTTTGAAAGATCGACTCGAAATGCACTTCTTGGTTTTATTTGAAAT
>BMAV01021090.1:0-18910 GCA_019973955.1 Trichonephila inaurata madagascariensis | reverse complement strand
AAAACCGAAAAAAAGCATTGGGAAAACTATTGGTACTCTAGAAAAATCATGTTGATCAGTGTAATTAACAAAATTTTTACGTGTTAAAACAAGGATTATAATCAATCAAAAAAAATCAAGGGTTATAGGGGGGGGGTCAAACCGGCCCTCTTTTGGGGGAACTCCATCTCATATCTTAACAAATACATTTGAAGTTATGTAATCAGGCTCGTTTGGATTCAAATTACAGTACTTGCCATTATTCTAAATTTCAAGTCATGAAATTGAGATTCAAATCCTCGACCTTTAAACTCATATCCCCACCCGTAAATTGTCGTGACTCATCAATAAGAAAAGGAAATTATTATTTTCTATGAAATAAATTTAAATTATTTATTAAGTAAAAAAAAAAGGTTTTATATTGCAGTAATTATAAGGCTTACTTCTTTCTCACTAGTCCATTTTGTTTAATTAAATTTCGTTCTGCTCATAACCAGTTCATGTCCACTTCCCGAAGCTGTGCAAACTGAAAGAAACTACATCTTCACGTTTTTCCTTTTATCTCTCTGTTAGTTTTTTTTTCTGATCATTCGTTATAAAAGGTTTTTGGTCATTGTATAGAAAAACATCACGGAAGAAATTGATTTAATTCTAATTTGAAAAGGTATTGAAATTCTGTTATATAATATAACTCTGTTCCTTATTATAGGTGTTGTAACTCTGTTATATATTAATTCTTTTATATATTCATCTGTAAGAATTGTTGGTATTCTTTATAGTCATTATTAAGTATAATTTTGTTCAATATTTTAGATGTTGTAATTCTGTTGGTAATAATTCTGTTGTACACTTTATCAGTAAGAATTATTGTTATTCTGTTATATAATCGTTGGTAGCGAGGCCGAGAGAGTTCAGATTTAAATTTAATAAAATACAACTTGCATTTATAACTTTCCTTAGTTATATTTCGTTTCTCTAGAGTAGAGGTTTATTTTGTTGATCCTAGCAAGAGAGTCCTAAGTTTTAAGCACATTCGATGAAATAATAAAAAAAAAAATTACTGAGTTTTCAATATCTTTTAAGTTTTTGTAGCGACCCTTGGAGATTTACTCAGAAATTGATAAAAAAAATGAGTAGAAACTATACAGTTTTTCAAATGCTAACACAATGTGGAGGTGCAGTATAAAAATATTATTATAGGATCTTTAGTTTTTATGAGATAAGAATAAGAAATTCATATTAAGTATGAAGAGATTTTGGGAAATTTAGTTGTGTGTAATAGTTATTTTAAGGGATTCGAATTGGGAAACCTGATTTTAAAAAAGGGGCATAAATGGATATTTTCTTTTAGTGTCACTTAAATTAGAATAATGCATAAAATTGTTTTTTAAAGGGCATTGTGACAAAATATTTAAATTTAAAAATTTCGGCAAAAAATTTAAAAACCTTTTTTTAAAATGTTCTCCCCTTTGGGAAAAGGTTTTTTATAATAATATTTTGCTTGTATATAGCCGGACCTCTTACAGAGGCTCAACTATAATTTTGAAAAATTCAATTTTTTTTCAGAGTTACAAAACCCCTTGAAATATAATTATCGGCGTTTTTTCCCCAAAATTTCTCCCTCTGTGGTCGTAAAAAGGATAAACCCACTTTAAGAACATATTTCAAAAATTCTAGTTGAGCCTCTGTACAGAGGTCTCAGCTGTATACACAGGCAAAATATTATTATAATAGAAGCATTTTTCACAAAAGTAGAAAATTTTGAAAATGTGTCATTCTATGTTCATTTTTTGTCAAAATATTGTATTTAAATAATCTTTTATTGTAATACTATTCTTAAAACAATTTTATATACATTTTCTAATCTAAGTGACACTAAATATCATAAATATTATCCATTTATACACTTTTGCAAAATCATGGTTCCGAACGTAGTCGGATTCCTTAAGGCATCCGACAAACTTTATAAATTAGTTTAAAAGAACTAAAAAATATTCTTTTATAGTTAATAGAACTAAGAATTAAAAAATAATTCTTAATATAAGAATGAAATGATTAAAGGGAAAATTGATGTTATTGAAGCAAAAGCTGGGGTGCTCCATACGAATTGTCACAATTTCTTACTAGTTCTATTCCGAAATGCAGAGTTAGTGTAAAAATATAGTACAATGCACCGTACCCCCACACACACGCTTTTACCACAATGACATTAATTTTCCCTTTAATCATTTTATTTTTATATTAAGAATTATTTTTTACTTCTTAGTTCGATTAATTATAAAAGCGTGTTTTTTAGTTTTTTTTAAACTATAATTTATTTTTCATTTTTTAGTTCAATCTACAATAAAAAAGTGTTTTTTTAGTTTTTTAAACTATCATTTATTTCCATTTTCAGAAAAACTGGGCAATTGTTAATATTACAGTAAAAAGTTGCTGATGCATCCTCCCCTTTTTCACATAATGAACCCTTTTTTGTCTGTTTGTTGTATTTGTATTAACCATGAGCGCTTTGGCTTTAGGGTTGTAACTTAATCTTTTAGCACCAAATCCGGAAAAGAGAAATCGTTAATCCTGATGATCCTCTGATCAGGATAATGGGACAAAATTATTAAATTATTGTATTATCGGTCCTTGACAAGTGTGCAAAATTTCGATTGAATTTGACCTTTTAAAGTGGATAAAAATCGAGCTCAAAGATTCCGTTATATACAGGTGAAGCTAATAAAAGCTTGTTAAAAATCTCGGATTTCGTCAAAAAATGACAAAAAAGTTTTAAACTTTAATTATTAGGTTTATAAAAATATCAGGTTTTTTAAAATTTTCTATTTACTAGTACAAAAGTTACAACCGTTATAGTAAAAGTGGATGCCATTTTCAGCCATGCTAATACTGACTTTAAAACGTGTTTTTTACATAAGTGCGTTTTTTGCGGAAAAATTGAAACAGGGATAGGGATTGCTGAAAAGTTACAAAGGTAACTAATGAAATTTTTTTTTATTGTTTTGGGTAAGGTTGGAATTGTTTTCATCTACTTTTTTACAGCCATTTATGTAAATATAACGGGTTTCCTTTTCTTTTAATGCTATTTCCAGGGTCGTCTTAAGATCTCTTGAGGCTCTGGGCCCCTATTAAAAAAATAGGCGTCGCCTGCCACCCTTTATAATTGACAGCATACAACTGACGTTATCAAATACTAGCTCAAAACGGAAACTCGCAACAAATAAACGTGCGTGACTCACAATCTTGCAAACCTGAGCACAGACCGACTGCCACCTTTCGACTAAATAAGTCGATGGTGTACAGTGGAAAGCCTAGGCCTAGACATGACAGTCATCACATAATAATACAATCTTGTCTCTGTTGCCATTTGGCATATTGTTAGAAATTCCCGTTTTTTCGGAAAACATATCCGGGTATAACATTCAACCATTAAAATTATTCGGATCAGAATCTTGAGACAAGGCCCCCACCATGGCCGAAAGCCCGAGTCCAGTTGGCCCATGCCTTAAGGTATCCGAATACGTTCGGAACCATGATTCTGCAAAAGCGTATAAATGGATAATATTTATGATATTTAGTGTCACTTAGGTTAGAAAATGTATTTAAAATTATTTTAAGAATAGTATTACAATAAAAAATTATTTAAGTACAATATTTTGACAAAAAATGAACATTGAATGCCTATTTTCAAAATATTCTCCTTTCATGAAAAATGCTTCTATTCTAATAATATTTTGCCTGTGTATAGCTCAAACCTCTCTACAGAAGCTCAACTAGAATTTTTGAAATGTATATCTGGGTTTATCCATATTTTACGACAACAGAGGGGAGCAATTTTAAGAAAAAACGCCGATAATTATTTCAATTGGTGGTAACTCTGAAAACAGTGTGAGTTTTTCAAAAATCCTAGTACACTCTCTAGAGAAGTCTTTACTTTATATAAGAAAAATATTATTATTTTAGAAGCATTTTTTATATAAAAGGAGAACATTTTGAAAAAAGATTATTCTAAGTTAATTTTTTGCCCAAATATTGTATTAAAATTATTTTTTTGTCAAAATGTCCTTAAAACAATTTTGTACACATTTTCTAATCCAAGTGACACTAAATATCATGAAAATTATCCATTTACGCGCTTTTATAAAATCACGGTTCCGAACGTAGTTGGATACCTTAAAACGTCCCTGGCGTTTATAATGAAAATTAAGAAGCCGACTTCAAAACTAGTTACTTTTTTTTTAAAGAAATGCGTAATGTCCTGTTGTTTTCCGCTCCGCATTCTGTGTTTTGCTGCTTCATCACGAAGACAAAAAAGAACAGTTAGTTTATTACCGACGCACCTGCTTCAAAATTCTGAAGGGCCGTTTCGATAGCTTTTAGTCCCTCACTATGTGATGCCTTAGGAGTTTGTACGGAGTCCTTAATGTTAACATCTTCGTCAGATTTTCTGGGATTTTTTCATTAACATTAATCTCTGCATCTGACATAACGTTTTGTACGGTATCATTCTGGAACGGGTTTTTTCCGACGTGCAAGGGTGTGGCCGAGTTATCCGAACTGCCGGATAATCGAGTACCAAGTTTTCGGGACTGTACTAGGTTCATATCTCATTCTCCAAGCCTTCAAACGTTTGAGGCTGAGTGCCATTTGGGTAATGACTGACATTCTTTGTAGCCAGAAGACAGATTTTTGGCGAAATTATTGAAGGAAAACTAATATTAATCAATTATCTTCGATCACATAATGCTTAATGATCAATACATATAATATGAAACATCTGTACAAAAAACTTCTTTCAAATGGGAGCACAACTCTAGATTTTTTTTATAAATATTAAACCCAATTTAGTCTGTTACAAAATTTAGAGAAAATATCCCCTTTCACACATTCCAGAAACCCTAATAGAGGTAACTTAAAGTAATTTATATTTTCTTTGAATAATTTATCGATTACCCGACTCGATTTCAGTAGTCAATTTTCTAATTGTATAAGTGACTTCTATACTTACAAAAAGTTTCTTACGGCCTCGCATGTGTGGGGATGTTAACTTTAGACATTTTTAAATATGAGGAAAACAAAATATAACAATTAAAATTTCCCTAATAGTAATGACCAACCCTTTTTGGGCCCCTTCCCCCAAAAAAATTTTTTTTTTCCTTTTTCCAAAAAAAACTGATTTTTTTTATTAAACATGTTTCCAAAAAGAAAATTCAAAACATTCAAAAAAATAAAGTTTTTAAGGTATTTTATTTCTAAAAAAATTTAAATTTTAGAAAATTCTTTGGTTTTTCGAAAAAAAGCCTATATTAAAAAAAAAATTTCTTAAGTAAAAAAGGGGGAAATGTTATTTAAATTCTTAAAAAATTTAGAAAAGGAAAAAAAATGCTGAAAAATTAAAAAAATTAAATTACCTTAAAAACCACAAGGGTTTTTTAGGTCCGGCCCCTAAACCCTTTATTTTTAGATTTAATTCTAATATTAGAAGAAAATTTAATTAAAATTTGTAAAAGATTAATTTTTAATTTAAATTTTATTTTTCAATAATTGTTTTTTTTTCCCCCAAATCGAAAAAATCAAAAGGGGATAAAAATGGGGGATTTTCGCCTGGACCCCCCTTTGAAAAATTTGGTGAAACCCTTAAACCTTTCAAAATAAACAATTCCATAGAAAATGTTTTATCTTGTTAAATTTATTGTTGCCTGAACTAATGCACCGTTGAAAAAGTCTTTTCGGTAATTTTAAAAGTAAAATAAAAAATTGAATGTTGAATTTGCTGCAGTATTTTACAGAAAAGATGAAGGATTTTTTTCCGAAATTTCCGTGTTTAAAAAATAATAAATTGAAAAAAAAAACATTCAATGAAAAATATTGTTTAAGATAAAAAAAAAAGGGGAAAAAGCGTAATTAGCGTATTTTTGTTTGAATTAATCAAACGTTTCATATATTAAAATTTTAATTTTTTCTTAAATTTTTTGTCCTTTTTTTTCATTGTAAAAAATTGGTCAAATTACTTATAGTCAATTGGTAGGTATAGAAAGAAAAAACGAAAGGGAGAAATTTTTAACTTTGAGAATTTTACATTTGTTTCCATTTCTTTGGGGTGCATAGTAAACGAAATTCATTCTTCAAATGTCATATTTTTTTTATCAACATATCATTATGAATATTCTATACTACAGAGGTTTTCCCTTTTAAAGGGCCCATTTTTCTCAATTTTTTCGCTACTGGCCAGAGCAAACTTCCCCCGGGACGTACCCATTGTTAATCCCATTCTTGCAGTTTGAAATGGGTGGGGTTTTGATATATATAATTGCCATATAATTAAAATTTTTTTTTAATGTTATTGGTTTTTCCCGATTCCTCAATTTTTCCCAAAATTTTAAAGGAATTATATTTTTTTTTTCCAGTGATACCAAAATGTTTAAAATTTTGTATATCTGATGTGGAAACATGATTTTCAGACAAGGACTTATATTCATTTCTAATTGTCAAAAAAAACAAAAACATTTTTCACTTCTGTTGTTGAAAAAGTTTAAAAAAATGTAGAATTTCTGCTCACACATTTTTAAAAGCATGCACCGGCTGAAACAGAGTTTAAGTTCACATAACGAATCTATTTAAGTGGACATATTTTTAAGAAAAACCCCAAAGGAGCAAGGAAAAAAAAAAAATCGGACAACTAGTTTTATATTGTTTTTTAAAAAAAATATTTTTCCCTTTTTGAATTTTTAATTTTTTCTTGCTTTTTTCGAGTAATTTTTAAATAGTAGAATGCATATGTTTATGTTAAAAAAAAATTTTGTTAAAAAGTCAATTTTTTATAAATAACCCTTTTTTTTTTCAATTTTTTAACTCGCACTTGTCTGTAATTGGCGAGTAAATTCATCGCTCGATTTCAGTGACACACAAAGTAGCTGCTCTAAACAGGTCCCAGTTAACTGGTTAAAAAAAGTGCCCAAGCTTTTAAATTTGCACCAATATCAATCATAATTTACATCGCCCCCCTCTCCAAAAAAAAACAATCATTTTTAATTCAATATTATATCTTAAACCTAAATTTCAATACAATTTTTAACCTTCCACCGGCAAATATACGCCTAACCCGGGGGTTAAATGCCCCGGGGGTATATATAATCTTTTAATCTGTGCACGTATCCAAAAAATTTTTCCCAAAACTTTGGGAACAATAAAAAATTAATTTTTTAAAATTTATTTAAAAATATATATATATCAAAGGATTTCCTTATATATATTTTATTCCTTCCCCCCCCCTATACGCGCCTATGGAAAAAGGAGTTGATACAAATCCCCAAATTTTAATCGGCAGTTAAGGGTTTATTTATAAACCGTACAAAAAAAATGATCAAGATAAGAGTTAATTTTTGTATATAATTTTATATATAACAAACCCATGAGGTCACTGGTAATTATTAAACGTGTTCTTAACTTGTATAATAAATAATTTAAAAAAATTTAAATTTAAAATCATACATTATAAAAAAGCATATTGGAATTTTTAAAAATTTATAAGTGTATTATATCAGTGTAAATGTTAAATTTTTTTTTGGTGTCAGAATGTATTTTGTTTGTTTACGTTTAGTAAATTAATAATTTTTTGAAATAACTTTTTGCTTTCGGATTTTCAACATGCTTGCACCCCCCTCGTAGAGTTATCACGCCCCCTAGGGGGACCCAGAGTTTGAGAAATGCTGGGTTGATATAAGAGTTACTTTTTAATTATTTTGTTTTTCCACATTCCGAACACTTTTATCTAGGTTTTGAAACTTTAAAAAAAAACGATCCACCCTTCTCCTCACTTTTGCAAGATTTGAGAATTCGAAAAATGATCCCTTTGCGCTCACATTACCTCACTCGCAGTACCTTCATAAATATTCAAATAAGTTATCCAAAGGTGATAAGAACTTGTTACATTTCGAGATTTGCTGTTATCTTCAAACAGTTGAATTTTTAGCGATAAAGTGTTGAAGTTTGATTAGTAACAATGCCAGCATTTTTTGCGTGTTTCCTGCACTTTATTACTATCTTAAATATTTGTTATGCGTATATAATTTTGTTCTAGATATTTTTTATATTATCTCATTGACTGATAGCCTCGTAAAGCCGCGGTTAAAAGAACGATACAATGTGTAGTAACTTTAAGACATTTTATCAAAATAAATATTGAATATATTTTATTTTAAATGGCAAATGTCCTCACACAGAAGATATACGACTAAAAGTGTGGAAAGTAGACGCACAGAATTTGTACTTTCTGTTCATCTCAAACGCAGAATGATAAAGTATTTAGGGAAAAAATATTTATAAAGAGCACTTTTATAACAAGTGCGTGCACACGCTAATTTTAATCCAGTTTCTATTTTTTAATTGGAATATTATACTCCTTCTCTTAAGATACACTATTTTTTTAAAAATAAATGAAAAATAAAAATATATTTGTCTTTAAATTCGCACTTTATGAGTCGAAAGTTAAGTTACTGAGTATAACACTGTGGTTTAAGTTTAATAACTTATGTTAATTTATCTGAAAAAAGGGAAAAAATGTTAGCCTTTGTGTTAGACTGAAATTTTTTTTGAGATATTTATAATTAATTGATGAAAAAAAAAAAAACAAATTTATTTTTTAAAAAAAGTAATCGATTTATATGTTATAAATTATTTGTCTTTACTATAAGAACTTGATTCTAAAGATGCTGAAACTTTTTTTAAATGCTCTCTAAATAATTTTTTTAAAGTCTATACCTGGAGTCGGCAACCTTTCAGCTGAGGCGTGCCAAACCAATTTATTAATATGATTCAGCGTGCCGCGCAATAGGACATTTTTGAAACAATTCGATTCCTGCGATAATACAAGAGAGGTCAATAGTATGCCTATATATTTACAGTTTTACTATATATTAATTTGGCATCATTTAAAGATATTTCTTTACATAAAAATAAACAGCATAAAATATAACTATTTTTTTTCAACAAAAATAAACAGAAATTAAAATTGTACATATATTACGTATTTTCAAACATTTATTAAAATAAGAAATAGACACATCATAAAATATAAGTATTTCCCTTCAATAGAGTTAAATAAAAATATAAATAAAAATTTAATGTGAATCCAGTGCTTGCACCGCTCTACTTTCATATCGCAAAATCTTGGGTATAATATGGGACTTTCAATTTGACGATTCTGAGTATTCAGTTGTTAAACAATTTCTATTTGGTCTCGAAATATTTTTCACATGAGGAATGATTTTTTAGATATATAGAATCAAAAGTGGAAAAGCAAAAAGTACATATGTAATTTTCTCTTTTCAAACAATTAAATCTTTCCAGCAATGACATTTAGTAATTTGAAAAATGGCTAAGTAAATTTATCTTTAGAGTTATCTTTCAGATTCTTTCGTAATTCTGTAAATTTCCATAATTCTGAAGATGTTGTCTGTCCTTTACAAATTTATCAGCTTCCATCCACTCAAAAATTGACAAATTTTTAGAGTAATGCAGAGTGCCACTGAAAATTGTACCAAGTGCCCCATGTGACATGCGGGCCATAGGTTGCCGATCCCTGGTCTACTACACTTTTTTTTCAAAAAATCGTCGTATAATCGTTGTAATTTAACGACCAATTCTTAAGAATTACCGTATATTCAGAAATATAAGATGATCCGTGTATAAACCGAGAATGTATTTCTTTCTTCAAAAGTTTACTCCAAATTCTAAGCTCGTATATAAGTGAATTGAAGAGTATTCCTGTAATTATCCCACATGTCTCCATAAGGTAGAAAATTTCTTTAAATGGGTGGAATCTTTTTCCAATTAAATTGTTGTAAAGTAAAACGTCGGACGTCAACGACGGTAGTTTTGTTTTTGGAAACCCAATTTGTAGCTAACACATTTACTCCATTCCTTTGTTATCTTGTACATTGTCTGTGCTAATCAGTCTTTCTGCTGTTGAAAAATTGGAAATTTTGATAGGAAATTACCATGTGGCATATGTGTTTCAAGCCCTGGAGAAAAAGTCATATGCATAACGATCATATGCATTTGGACATTTTATGAGTGAATGAAAATTTTTCGAACTATTTAGAGTAATATGTCACTGCTAAGGTGCAGCGATGTTGAGGTCACTGGTAAGGTCGAATCACTTTTGTGAATGGCTAAGTTAGGAAAACATTGGGATGCTCGTTAGTGTGAATCTTGATAGGTCACTGTACGTCTGAGAGAGAGTCCAAGTAAATCTTGAAAACGATTGAAAGAGAGTTCACTGGAGTATGCTGGAGCGTCGTAGAGTATTGAAGCAGGTTAAAATGCCTCTCTAGTATTTGTGAAGCTTCGAGTATATCAAGAGTCTTTGGGTTTCCCCTTTTTGGTGTCTATTTAAAGGTGGAATGTGTAACGTCCAGAAACGTGACAGTGAGGCAGAATTATTTCAGTTTGGACGTAGCCGGGATTACTATTCGGCTATTGGTCATAGTCACCCCTCACGCGGTGGACTTTTTTGAAGCCGCAGATTGGCGGGGGAACTACCCCGGTCATTTCTTTGTCGGCTGGAGAAAGGGATGTCAAAGGTTGATTTGCTTTAGAACATAAACATTGGTATGTCCGGTCTCGAATACTTTCCCACGAGAAACTCCATGTTCGTTGAGACGTCACTAGTTCCCTAACAGGAAATGGGTCCTTTGGAGGAGACTGCTACAAGAGGATTCAAACATTGATTTTAAAAGATTTGCGTGACTTCTTTTCTTTAAAAAAAAAATATTCAAAGTATCAAAAAAAAAAAAATAATGTTGATTTCGAATGGCTATCGGAAAATGTTTAAACATTGTTTATTTTTCGCTTAGAGGATCCATACATAAGCCTACCCCCTATCAACTTGACTGTATTTTAATGGAACACTTAATGTTTTTATTCACTTAGAATTATCGAAAAATATTCGATATTTAAAAAAAATTGTCAAAATGATTGTCTTTACATCTGTGTGGAATATTTTGAAATGTATCATGGCGGGTGCTGGGAGTGCTACATAGTTCTAACTAAACCTATCCTTATCCTAAAACATAGTTCATACTGTGTTTTAGGATAAGGACAGGTTTGGATGTCAACTTGAAAAGTTGATGAAATAAAATGAATGTCGCAGGCATATTATTTGAAAAAGGAGTAATTTTTTATTATATAGGTAACTAGGGAGAATCCCCCCTTCCTCAACCCCATTGTTCAAATTATACAACTGTTTTCATACTTATTACTCAAATTGTAAAACTGTAATTTACATGTATTATGTAGTATATTTATTTTTTTCGTAAAATTCGCTCTTGGCGCTCCTCTCCATTAAATTCATCACTGAAGATGCATTGCCCAACACTTCATTGATAAAAAATTCAGATTTTGACAAACCTTCAGCTCTTGCAGCTTCTTGGAAAGTTTTTTTTTTTTTTTGTTCTGCTGATTGTTAATAAGTCTTCGTATGAGACAACGCCTTTCTTTTCAGGCAGCGATTCCAGGCAATCGTTGTGATACATTTCTGTGAGAGCTTGCAAAATAATGTACTATCGTAACCTTATTGGTGACATTTTCTGAAGCCAAATCAGCTCGTCGACCCATGCAAAATCAGGATTCCCCAACTTGGCGAATTACTTTGAACGTTGGCATTGTTGCGATAGTATGTAATAAATTTTAAAATTGCAGTGTTTATGAAGTGTGCAAAAGCTATACTAAACCATTTAAAAAAGCACTGAAGCATTGATTTCATGAATCCCGAAATTATTTTATTTACTCCCGGCTATTGAATACAAAGCAACAAACCTAAATAAATTTACGAACTTGAAATTTCTTTGTATTAAAAAAATTCATTGCGAGATTTAAGAGTTCCTGAAATCTCACCATATGTAATATAATCTAAAATAAATTTTTCTCAAATCAAATATATACTTTTCTAAAATAATATCTCTACTGATGTGTATTTTTTTTTCTACAAATTTGGCGTTTTGGGAGTCTAATATTACTTTATTGTAACCTTATTTGACTGAAATTTTTTTTATAGTTGGTTAAACGGTCGAATGCATGTGTTTGTGAGTAAAAATTTTTAGAGTTTCACTCCCCCCCTCCCTTATAAAGGATATCATTTCGCCTAAGTTGCAGAAAGGGAAAATGTATAAAATGCACACACACACAAATAATCAGTAAACAATTTTCTTTTTCTATATACTCACAACGGAAACGATGATTCGTAACATTTTGCTTTTCATTCACAAATGTGCATTTAAGCTTATGAATGAAATTCGTGCAGACAGATACGGTTGTGTTGCTGCAGATTGTATATTTCAATCACAATATAAATATCTTTTAATAGATTTGGCAAATGTACATACATCATCAACAGATGCAATTTTCTCTCTTTCTCGCCCTTAAAACAATCCCTAATATTTTTCGCAAAAATAACAAAGTTTCTTTATTTCGACACACCACAAATATCTTACTTTAGAGCAACACATTACACCAGCGATTCTCAAACTGTGGTGTGCATCCCCTTAGAGGAGCGTGACAACTATACAAAGGGGCCGCGAGTATATTGAAAAGTAGGGAACAAAAGATTATTTAAAAAATTATGAATTTTTTTCCTGAAAGAGTGAACAAATAAAATACATTCTGACGTAATAAAAAATGAAAATAACATTTACACTGATATAATACTCTTATAAATGCATCAGTATTGCATAATGCATTTTATAGTTAATTTAACAATACTAAGTTAAGAACAAGTTTAATTATTACCAGTGACTCCATGGGTTTGTCAAAAAATATATATATACAAAAATTAACACTTATCTTGATAATTTGTACGGTTTATAAATGATCATAAAACTGCCGATTAAAAGTTACGCGATTCGTTCCCCAATGCCTCCGTTTTCCACGTAGGCGCATATGTGATGTATTGGAGGGTGGGGGTGGGGGGAGGAATAATTATAAGGAAATCTTGCGATATAAGCAAATGCTTCGCAAACACTGGCAAGGTCCTTTTACTGCATTCCAAAGCATTCGGAATAATTTATGGATAGCAGTGCACAGAAAAGATCGCACTTCTGAAAGACGTATATATACGTCCGAGACATTTAACGCAGCGATTGAGTGAGATGTATATATACGCCAGTGGCACTTAAGAGGTTAAAGTCGTATTGTTGCATTAGCTCTAAGTATAGCATAATTGAATTCAACGTAGTTATTCGTATGAAGGTGGGAGGGGGGACGATGAAAATTATGATAGAATATTGGATCGCAAATATTGAAAGTTTGAACAGCACTGCATGGCACATTTAAAAAAAAAAAGGAACTAATTTGATAACGGGGGTAATAGCGCCAAGTGCTGCTTTGCGTGATAAGGATCACGCCAAGCAGCGCTTCTTGTTGCTGGAATGAAATCCAATACGGCGGCCTAGCGGTAATTTAATGATACACAATAATTTAAAAGAATTGTTTTGAAATACATTGAAATGTATTTCAAATAAAAAATATAGGAAGAAATTGAGAATAACCTAGATCAATCAATCAATAATGAATAATAATATTACGTAATAAAAAGTAACATGAACTAATAATAGTATTATCAGCAGCATATAATATATATATATAATCTTTTAATATTATTTTATCGTAATTATATATAATATTCATATATTACGATTTTATAACGGTTATTAGAAATAATAATCATATAATATAATTAAATAGTAATTATTAAAAAGAATAATCGTCGAAGTGTAAAAAAATAAAAATAATGCATAAGAGAACTCGCAATACATAACTGTAAATAAACATAAGAATAGCTATAAATAAACAAAAGATAGTTATAAATAAATAAGATAATAATTATAAATAAATAAGATAATAATTATAATTAAATAATAATTATTATAAATAAACAACAATATTAATTATAAATAAATAACAAAATATGTAATAATAGTTATAAATAAATGCTAAAAGAAACAATTATAAATAACGAATATTATATGATGATTACACATAGTAATAATTGCATTTTTTTTTCATTATGAATAAAATAATTACATAATGTATGTTAAAATTAATTTAGAATATCAATTACAAAGTAGTAAAAAGCTTGCAATATGAAACTTGCACTGCAATTTCCCTTTCCCAACGAGTATCATCGAACAAAGAACGAAAGAAAAACATTTTTTAAAACGAAAATAAACTATTTATAGCGATAATTAAAAGCACAACACTTATTTTTTTTAAGAAAAAATATTCTAGTACTACTCATTTTTAGAAATATCCATATTCGAAAGTAGCCCAGAATTAAACAGAAGACGCAAATAGAAAAATTAAACTGAAAATGGTTAAATTTTTAAAGATATCGTCTGAAATTAAAGGGTTATAGCGGAAAAAACGAATAAAAGTTATTTCTAATATACGTTATCCCCATGGCAACCACATCGACAGACGATAAAAATATTAATCTAACCATATTGTAATATTATCGCCCATCTTGGCGAACATAAACGACAGCTTGGCGCTACTACCCCCGATATCAAATTAGCACGAAAAAAAATAAAGAGATACATTCCATCAAATTCACGTAGACCTGTATTAGGCAGACATAAGAAACTGCTTATCAATACTCTGATCCTCAGAGCAACCTTGACCTATGCCTCGCTTATTTGGGAAAATGTGCAGAAAAAAAATCTCAAATCATTCAGAAAGAGCACAAAATCTCCCTAAGACAGATTCTCCACGAATGATGGTCATTGATAAACTTCGACCTTCAAACTGTGAATAGTGGCCGCGGTAGCCTAATAGTCAAGGTCAAAGACTCGCAACCGGTGTGTCATGATTTCGTGCCTAATATTACATAAGACTCGTCGCGTAGAGGGGCCGATGAAGTTAAATCTATCGTGGCTCAAAAACCTCCCGTTGGTATGGAATGGAAGCTCGGAGAGGGGATTCCGGCTAAGTCAATTGACCATAGCACAAAGTTACGTGGTCCGTCACCAATATTCCCTATGTTGCTTTATAGTGCGATGTTAATAAGCACTCACTCACTAGAGTTGTGAATAATGTTAAAATTCTCTGACAAATGATTAGGAAACAAGCAATAAAACTCTTTCAGCAAGTTGACTACTTGGCAGATTTGTTTTTCATTAAAATTAATAAATATTTCCCCGCTTAAAATTCTCATAGATTACGACATATTTTAATTGAGCTTGAATTTTCTAAGCTACCACTTTTTTAGTTTCACATTTAATTTTTTTTTTACTTTCAAATTTTTTAACCCCAAGTCAAAATTTCTAAGGCATTTTTGGTGACTTTATTGACATCCAATCAGAATCATTCTTATCTGCACAAATACTTTTTTAACACTACTAAACCTTTTTAATCCTCGGATTTTTACTGGCAGCATTCGGATGCATGATTAGGCTGCCCCCACCATCTTGATAAAGTATTTACATCTTTTTCTATGGTTTCTATTAAGTTCTTAAAATTAAACTTTACTCTAATTTTAAAAATTCAAAGTTAATATATAAATTTTGAAGATTTAACTTAGAATCGTATAAAATTTAAACTAACAGCGGTTATTGGAACGATTATAGAGCAATTTAAATTATGATTGGAGTTCGTTCTTGGAGAGGGATTCCAGTTCAGGTGTCGACCCCGTCATTTGACTATGGTGAGAGTCAGTGGGTGAGTGAGTGAATATTAACGTCTCACTGTTTAGCTACACGAGGGCTTTTGGCGACGGACCACGTAATTTTGAACCACGGTTAAGTGACGTGAAGGGCCCACCTGAGCTGGTACCCACCCCCTCCCACCACCCAACGGGAGGACTTTTTCAGCTCTCGACAGATTTAACCATCCCCTGCCCTACAGGGGGGTCTTTAGTGGTACTGGGCCCCGGAACTCGTGCCCAAGGGAAGAACGATCCGATACCTATACCCTCGGCTGCCCGCCCAAAACTAAACCCAAATTTGCGGACCGAAGGGGAGGGGATTTAAAAATGCCGGGTATCGAGAAAAAAATTTAAAAAAAAATTTGAGGTGTTTCCTCGAAAATTTTTTTGCACTTGTATGTATTTTTTTGGAAAATAAAATGAAAATATTTTGAATACCCTCAAAAAAAAGGGAAAAAATTCGTACTTTTCGAAGGCACAACGCATTTACTACATGAAAATGAAAATTAATGAATACATAGCATACAGTCATTTACCTGATAAATACTTCATCACACACAATGCTGACCTCTGAAAAATACTTCATAAAGGCAAAGTAGTCTATATAATGGAAATTACGTAACCGACTTAGCAAAAACTGAGTACTCTTTTTAAATTAATGTATAATGACTTGTTTTCCATGCTGCCCTCTGCGTTTTGCTGCTTCATCACAAAAACGACGAAGGAGCAGCAAGTCTATTACCGATGTACCTTGTCGTTTAAAATACAGAAGGGTGGTTGCGACAGCCTTTACTCCCTCACTATGTGATATTTTAAGTGTACCGAGTGTTTTCAGTGTTAACGTCTTCATTAACTGTGACAGCAATAATAATTTTTGCTTTGGACAATGTCTTTTTTGGTATCGTTCTAGAAACCACTGTTCCATCCCGGGGCCCTTTTTTTTCTGGAAAATGGTAACCCACAAAAAGGGGAGCCCCGGGTTTTCCGGAACCCCCGGGTTGGGGAGAGCCGAGGTTTTTTGGATCTCAACTGTATAATTTAAATTTTCCTTTTTTTTAAACTTTTCCAACGGGGAAAATAACCGGATTTTGTGACCTTTTGTGCCTCCTTTTCGTAATATGGGCATTTGATATCTTCTCCTTCAAAAACCCTCAGCATACAAAAAAGAATAAAGAATAAACGTGGGAAGAATTTTGTGAATTACATAAATATTTCCATAGACCTTTAAATTTTCGTAACTTTTATCAAAATTTCCCTGTCCATTTTCTCACTTGCGAAATTTATCATTTATCTTAAAAGTGAATTGCTTGATTTTTGCTCCGCTAATATCACCATATAAGCTTTGCCACCATGTAAGCTTCTTGGTTATCAACGCGTTTACGTTGAAAGATTCCATTTTAATGCTTCGATGCCATGTCCGATTATAATTTGATAAAAGTTTAGCAACCACATCTATAGACTTTTGAGTGATATTCTCAGTGAAATATTTCTTCATTTTAAATATCAAGGATCTATGGAATTGATCGACGATGCTGGCTTTTGTTTCGTTATTAGATGTAAAAAAGAATCTTTATTTTCAAAAAATAGTTTTATTTTTAGTTAAAATAAAATTATTTTTGACATTTGTTCCTTTCTCCGTTTACAAAGTGAAGGGGATTTCCATTCTCTGAAAATCTTCTCGAAGCCTTTTAATGTTTTTACTTGTTTTCTCAAAGCTATATCCCAAGCATATTTTGAAAACACGTTAAAAGTTATAACAGTTGTTAAAGAGGCCTCAGTAGCCTTATGGTCAAATGGCTGGTGTCGTTGACCCTTAATGCCAATGAAGCCCCCCACCGTGTAAAAGGAGAATTACATTTAATTCTGTCAAAGTTCAGTTCTTCCCGGGGTAGTGTGGAAGTTTGGAGAGAGGGTGTAAGTTCGAGTGTCGTCCCTTTCAGTCTCTTAACCGTAATTAAAATTAGGAGGTCCGTGTCGCCGATATTTATAATCGCGTTGCTTTATAATGGGACGTTAATATATAAATACGTACTCTAATTTAAAGATTGTAAATCTAATAGATCTGCTTGAAACCGTTCTGTTTCCAGATTTAGCTTAAATTGATTGATTGAATATTAACGTCGCACTCGTGACAAGGCAAGCCACCACCACTGGCTACCGCCCCAAGTGGTCAAGGTATCGGATCATCAGGCATGTCATGAGTTCCCCCCAGTACCACTAAAGACCCGCCGTGTAGGCGCCGTTAAAATCTGTCGGGGCTGAAACATCCCCCCTTTGGGTGTGGAGTTGGGGGAAAGGTGCCAGCTCGGTGTCATCCGTCATTGCCATGGTTCAAAAATTTCGTAGTCCGTCGCCAAAGCCCCCGTGTAGCTGAACAGTGCGACGTTAATATTCCCCCTCCCCGGGTTGTGTAAATTATAAATCTTGTTTTCCAAACAGTCAGTTTGATATCTTTAGTATTAACCAAATTAAAAAAAAACCCAATTCTTCGCAGGGCTTTCGGGATTTTTATACATATGTTCGATAAAAGCATTTTTCTTTTCTTTCAAATGGGGCTGCGGATTGGTAATTACCAATGAAGACCTAGTACATTTTCAGGGAACTGGTATCACTTTTTAGTGTAGCACCATATAGGTGGATACAAGTTGCTCAAATGTATTTTTGACGCATGGTTTCCTCCTCAGAAGGCACATGATCTCTGATGATGCGAAATAGGAAGAAGCAATTTAATTTTGCAGAAAGCACCGAAGCTAAACAGGAACTCTAGGGTTCTTGAACATGCCGTATAATCATACGATATAGATGCTGTCTTTGTTTCATCATGAAAATCCTCCGATTTAGGCCGGAGTCGAACTCGCAAACTTTAGCTTACAAGACCAGTGCTTAACCAACTCCACCACCCAGCAGGCTATTCGATAGGCATTACTGTACGGAATTTCCCCTTACGCCAACCACACTCTTTCGTTACATATTCACCTCGTCTAACACACACACTGAAATATAAATGAAAATTCAAATATTTATATACCTACAAAAAATTAATTGAAACACTAGGATAAGTAAAATAGCTTTTATTAAACAAGATAAACTGTCTAAAAACTTCTAAAGGTAATAAATCCGGGGATAAAATTTTCAAAACCCCATTTCCCCATTTTTAAGACACTCAATTCTCAATATAAATCAAATATATCGTCCCCCGGGTTTATATATTAACGATTTTTTTAATTTAAAAAC